>JAODAL010032859.1:0-46340 GCA_025379985.1 Phyllomedusa bahiana
AGTTTTTTTTGACATCTACTCTTTTAAAAGGGCCCCCTTTCTGCCTCTATTACTTCAACGACAAAACCTGTTTGAAAAACCCCCAAATTTAAAATTGGTGACACTTTCCTTCATCAGACCCAGAAAAAAAGGGCATGGACCAAATTGTTTTACCGTACTGGCCCATGGCCCTCAAAAGGCTATTCCAAATCCCCCAAACAACAGCTAGGAGCTAGTGTCGTTTTTGGACCTATTTAATTCTTCCATTTAAAGGGCCGCTAATGTTTTTCGGACGCCCCCCAAAGGGCTGGTCCTCCCCAAATCAAGCCCGACTTTTAAGGCTGCCCTTTTCGGGGACAATTCACAAGCCGGAGGATCTGTGGTAGACATCCGTTGATCCCCCCTTTCCCGTTGTCCCCACGGGTTTACCAAAGACTAACAAAATTTATAAAAACCCCCCAGAATACTTGGGGATCGATGCACAGCTTACTTCCCAAAAAAGGGGGGGGGGAGCCAATCACCCCACACCAAAAAAACCACAGAAAAAAATAAAAAGGGGGTCATTTCCTCGCCCCCATCTCCGTGAACAGGCCTTTTTCAAACAGATTTTACTGTGCCGGGGAACATTCCCTTCACTTCATTTTGGGCGGTACAATGGGCCATACCATACTTTTGGGCCCCCGAACTCGTTTCTATTTTTAGTTTTTCCTCTCCCGAGGGACAACCCAAAGTCAAATTTATTTCCAACCAAGGCCTTACCCTTTTCCCCTTTTAAACCACATCTTCCCCTGCACAAAACCCCTGTTTTTTTAAATTTTTCAAACTCCTTTCCCCAAAGGCGTTCACCAACACAACACATTTTTTCACTGGCAATCTTTTCCTTGTTGAGGGGTTTTTTCTTGGGCCAACAATTTTCACACCCAACTTCCCTCCTAAAACCTTACCCATACGCTTCTTAGCCGCCAAATGGCCATTTAGGGAGACAGACAGATATCTCTATCAAGGTAAAATAGTCAGTTCATCCATAAGTTTCCCAAAGATCCCCCAAGAGTAGGAAATCTTCTAAAATTTACTTCACCTTCTTTTGGGGATTTTTTCCCAGGCCTTAAAAATGATTTTACTGTCACCAAAAGAGTTAAGTCTTTTGGATGAGATTTTGTGGTTACTAAGACAGGAAGTAACGTCAATTGATTGATAGGTCCTAACACAAGGACATAACTTGAGTTGGCCTCAAGCAAGAAAATGATTGCAGTCATGTTATATCTGTTTCATATGTTGTTTGCTCATTGAACCTAGGTTTTAACAGAGAAAACGTCTTAGCTCAGTAAAACATAGATTAAATAAACAGAGGTGTCCCAGGTTAGAAAAAAACATGTCTGTTTTCTTCCAAAAACAGGTTGCATGTATTATTGTAGCTCGGCCCTATCTACTTTCATTTAATTGAACTGCAATACAAGCCACAACCCATGGACAGCTGTGGTGCAGTTTATATAAGAAATCAAGCAAGTTTAAAAAAAAAATAAAAACAAATTGCCCAACCTTGTTTAGTGCTGAAGACTAGTGCACTCAATATATGGGATTATAGCTGTAGCTATTTTAATCTCTGCCCTTTTTTATCTAGAAGCCACAATGTCCAGACTGTATTTCACTAATTAATAGCATAAGATACTATAACCAGACAATAGTAGGACAAGACACAACGACTTCTACAAACCACTAATGCTGTCTCAATTATATTGATGTAGCATTTGTAAATTGTCATTTAAAGCCACTTAAATTTGCTGTGACTAATCTGATTTGCTACAGTAAATTACTTAGCTAAAGAGGAAATTGTAGCATATTTAATCAAAAGTCAAGATAACAAACCAGCCCCATAATCAGTAACATATTATCACGACCAACGGTTATAATCCATTAAAATATCTGTTAATTATAGAAATAATTCTGTAGTGATAGTGAACCATTTATACCGTTCTGAAAAAAAAAATACATTTCTCCTTTAAATTTTGTTTCTTAGTAGATTTGTTATGGGTTTATGCCTTTTGTAATACAATATTTTATTTTTATCAGCTTGTTAACGGAAAAAACAGAAGCTGCTATAATTGGTCATATATTCCTACTGAGATACCTAAGACAAATAAATAATTTTTAGCCCTAAGCTTAAGCCCTTACTGTGTGTCATCTGAAAGGAGTAGCTACATAAATCAGTATAATTATTGGATTTGATTTTCCATTAAATTCAATATCAAGGCTAGTTTAAGTCATATTTGTGGAGTATTATAGAATCTGACAACACTACTTAAGATTTAATTGAGATCTTTAACTGGCAGAGACAATTCATGTTTTGCTCATGTTTCTTGGTATAAATTGGAAGATTTAAGTGGTATCTGCTGTGTCACATCATATCAATGTTAGTTCAATTGCATAAAAACCACTACATAGGCTAATGCAGAAGGGACACACAAAGAATGAGATATAAGAAGCAATTTCTACCATGTTTATAACATAGCACAATGTAATAATATAATAGTATGTTTCCATAAGGCAAATTCTTATATAATGGGCTATGTTGGAAAAGGTTATGTTTAGTTTTTATGAAACATACAGTATGTATGTATGTATGGAAACCCAGTATATAAAAACAAATTATATAAGTAATATATAAAAATATATATATATATATATTATTAATATAATAAATATATATTCAATAAGTTTTTATATATAGTAAAAATTAGGATTAATATTTAACACTGTGTACTGGGTCTTCTACATTTATATATATGTATATATATATATTATATATATATATATATATATATTATAATATATATATTTTATATATAATGTATTTTATATACATATTTTATTATATCTTTTCATGGGACAACATGTACTTTGATACAATGTAAAGTAGTCAGTGTACAGCTTGTGTAACAGCATAATTTGGTGTGCCCTAAAAATAACTCAACACACAGCCATCAATGTCTAAGCTACTTGCAACAAAAGTGAGTACACCCCAATGTGAAAATTGGACAAATTGTGCCAAATTTGTCATTCCTCCCGCACAGTGTCATGTGACTGCTAAAGATTAACAAGGTTTCAGGTATGAATGAGGAGCAGGTGTGTTAAATTTGGTGTTATCGCTCTCACACTCTCTCATACTGATAATAGGAAGTTCAGTATGGCATCTCATGCCAAAGAACTGTCTGAGGATCTGAAAAAAAAGAATTGTTGCTCTACATAAAGATGGCCTAGACTATAAGAAGATTGTCAACATCCTGAACCTGAGCTGCAGCAAGGTTGCCAAGATCATAAAGCGGTTCGACAAGATGGGTTCCAGCTGTGCTTCATAGGTTAAAGGAGTGGGGGAGGTCAGCCTGTCAGTGCTTTGACCATATGCTGCACACTGCATCAAATTGGTTTGCATGGCTGTCATTCCAATAGAAAGTCTCTTCTAAAGATGAAGCACAAGAAAGCATGCAAACAGTTTGCCAAAGACAAGCAAGCTAAGGACATGGATTACTGGAACCATGTCCTGTGATCTGTTGAGACCAAGATAAACTTATTTGATTCTGATGGTGCCAAGAGTGTGTTGAGGCTAACAGGTGAGGTGTACAAAGACAAGAAGGTCTTGCCTACAGTCAATCGTGGTGGTGGGAGTAACATGGTTTTAGGCTACATGAGTGCTGCCAGTTGTGGGGAGCTACAATTCATTGAGGAAACCATGGATGCCAACATATACTGTGACATACTGAAGCAAAGCATGATCCCCTTTCTTCAGAAACTGGGCCACAGGGCAGTATTCCAACATGATTACAACTCCAAACACACCTCCGAGACAGCCACTGTAAAGGTGCTTTTATGGACAAGAATGTCTCCAGACCTAAAAACTATTGGGCATCTGTGGGGCATCCTCAAATGGAAGGAGGAGGAGTGCAAGGTCTCTAACATCCACCAGCTATGTGTTGTGTCATGGAGGAGTGGAAGAGGATTCCAGTGGCTGTAACCTGTGAAGTTATAGTGAACTCCATGCCTAAGAGAGTTAAGGCAGTGCTGGAAAATAATGGGGACCACAAAATATTGACACTTTGGCCACAATTTTCTCATTTTCACTTAGGTGTGTACTGCCAGATTTGAGCATTAAATACTTACATGATACTTACAACATCTTACTGAACAAAGGACACAGCACTGGAAACAGCATGTCTGTCACTAGCTTGTGCTGTACTCAGCAAGGATGGCATAAACTATGTGACAGGTTCCCTTTAACCTAGCATTACCAACATTTTCATGGAATTAGAAATCAAAGTCTTTCCTATCACGCATTATGTAAAAAAAAAAAAATCAAACCAATAAACATGTTATAAGCAACAGGTTTTACATGAGGTTTAAAAGAAATTCTGTAAGACAGAACATTGTACAAATCTGATGTTTTAACTCAGTGCTATTTTCATGCACAATTAGATATGACAGCCCAGCCAAATCAGGTTAGAACACGGTAAGGAATTGCACCTAAGAACTCAAATAACTTAGATCTCTAAAACAAACTCAAGCATTGATGTCTATTGCAATTTATTTTATGTTAAATCAGCCCTTTGGATGTATTTTACTCAGAAATGCACAGATTTCCACCCATGAACCAATGAGGACGGTATTACTAAATCAAATGCACATTTGTTAGCCGAAGATTAAACAAGTGTTGACTTAAATATTTAATTTCATTTTTTATGAATGTTGTCAAACCTATGCACTGGGCTCAAAACGGATTGAGCAAAAATCAGTGACAGATGATTTAAAATTGGAATGAAAAGTATGAGTGGATTTACAAACATTTCTCTAAAATTATTAAAGTGATCGAAAAGGATTATAGAAGCTTGGTCGCTTTCATCTAGGAACAGCCCCTTACCTAGTCATAGGTTGTGATATGGCAACTCAGCCCCATTAAAGACTCTCATAGATGATAAAGTGATAACATATCCGAAGAACTTTAGATGGTTATAGTTAGCTCACAAAATGAAATTTTATCATAAACAACAGTTCTTACTTTTTCTCACTTTGTTAAAGGAATATAGTGTACAGTTATGTGCCCCAGTGCATAGGAAAGACATTCTAGAGCTGGAGAGGGTTCCAAAGTGGGCAACGGAAATAATAACAGGAATCAGTGATCTACAATACCCAGATAGATTTGCAAAATTAGGGTTAATTGGTTTAGAGAAAAGACGGCTTTGGGGTTGCCTAATAAATATATAAGTATATCAAAGGTGAATATAGGGATCTCTCCCAAGATCTATTTATACCCAGGACTGTATCTAGAACAAGAGGAGGTCCTCTATGTCTAGAGGAAGGAAAGTTTCGACACAAACATAGAAGGGGATTCTGTACCGTAAGAGCAGTGAGACTGTGGAACTCTCTGCCAGAGAAATGTGTAATGGAGGATCACACAAAAGTAGTTCCGAAAGGGTCTGGACGCATTTCAAGGGTGTAATAATATAACAAGTTATAGTGACCGGGATTCTGGAGAAGGGTCTGGAGACATTTCTAGATGTAATAATATAACAAGTTATAGTGACCGGGATTCTGGAGAAGGGTCTGGAGACATTTCTAGATGTAATAATATAACAAGTTATAGTGACCGGGATTCTGGAGAAGGGTCTGGAGACATTTCTAGATGTAATAATATAACAAGTTATAATGACTAGGATTCTGGAGAAGGGTCTGGATACATTTCTAGATGTAATAATAGAACAAGTTATAGTGACCAGGATTCTGGAGAAGGGTCTGGATACATTTCTAGATGTAATAATATAACAAGTTATAGTGACCAGGATTCTGGAGAAGGGTCTGGATACATTTCTAGATGTAATAATATAACAAGTTATAGTGACCAGGATTCTGGAGAAGGGTCTGGATACATTTCTAGATGTAATAATATAACAAGTTATAGTGACCAGGATTCTGGAGAAGCGTCATTGATCCAGGGATTTATTCTGATTGCCAGTTTGGAGTCGGGAAGGAATTTTTTCATTAAAATTAAGACCATTTTTTTCCCTTCCTCTGGACCGGTATTTTAGGTCAATAGGTTCAAATGGATGGACGTCTTATTTTCAGCCTTACAAACTATGTATCTATGTAACCCTTTTAAACATCTAGTAATTAATATTCCATGAGAAAAAAAAAACTGTAGTGTTTTATCATGTGCCGCCTAACAAAGCTATTCTCCTATGTTGTACTGGGTCAGTGGCATTGAAACTGGGTCCTTGGACAACAGGCTCTTTAAAGAGGTTGTATCATTTCATTAAATGGTCTTCGGAATAAGGGGACAGTGAAAACAAACAACTTTGCAATTGAATGTTATTAGCAAAGCTGTCTTGTTTTCACAGTCTGTCTTATCTTCGTTTTGTGTAAACACTGCTCCCTAGTGCTGGTCGGATTCCACCTCCTTGTATTTCCTTGGCTGCCGGCCCTACTAATTTACCTTCTGTTCGGCCCCCAGTTGTATTCACGGGAGCACGCATTCCTGCTTCTCTCACTCAGAATAGGGGGCTGGCAACAATTTCACTCTATACAGCCACCAGCTCCTCAGTGACACTGCAGCTGCTTCTACAATCAGAAAACAGCAGAATTGTGCCTTGGTGCCTAAGGCTCCTGCGTGTAAGGGGCCAGCAACAATTTCACTCTATACAGCTAGCAACTCCTCGTTGACACTGCAGCTGCTTCTATAATCAGAAAACAGCAGAATTGTGCCTCAGTGCCTTGTGTAAACATATAAGGGAGACGGATCTGTGCTCTGGATGAGTTAATTGAAGACTGGATTCAACTGTAACAAACCTCCAGCTGTGAGAGGAGAAGAGATCAGTGCTCTGAGTTCATAGAAGACTATCTAGACTGAATGCAGGGCTGTGATATGTAAACATCTCTTACAAAATAAGACTGCATAGGGAGAGGAAAGTGACATGTGGACTCAGACAGAGAGGGGGGGGACACACTAACTCAGGAGCGAGCATAAACAATGAAGGGAGGGATGATGTCATCCCCCTTCAGTTAAGAAACACCCAGCTGGGAGGGAAAGAAACGCCCCTGGATTTCAGGAACTGAGAGAATCAAGCTTCAAGAAAACAGACGAACTGATGAAGCGATACATCCCCTTTAAGGCCTCTTCCTTGATTGCCATTTTAGACACTGTTGAAACCATGAAATCAGAATAAACCTTATCTGTTTTAGGTCAATTAGGATTAACAAAATGATTTATATTTGCCAAATGCCAGAATAATAAGAGAGAATATTTTAAGTCATTTTTATTACTTTCTGAAAAGTCAAAAGTTTACATATATTTAATTAGTATTTGGTAGCATTGGCCTTAAAGGGGTTTTTCTACGATCTAATGTTGATGTGTGATCCTCCAAATTGGGTATTTAATCACTTTTCTAAATATATATGATTTAAAAAAGTGAGAGCTGCAGCCTAGCTTAGTCAGCCTTAGTTTACTGACTGTTTACATTAACTATGACCAGGAGCTGACCTGGCCGCGCTTGCATCGTTTGCGCTTTTTATCTGATGGGAGGGCACATGAACGAGCTTTGAAGGGAAGGGGAGAACAAAGTCTGTGTCTGCTGTATAGAGAATCCGCTGGTTGTAATGTAATTATCTGAGTAAACATGCAGAAGCTCCCTGCTCAGCCCTCCTCCCTACCCCTGCAGCAGTTCATGAACGTTGCCTGCTTGGATCTTATCTTCTCTCCTGACAGATAAGAGGGAGAACACAAAACCTGTAGAGCTTGAGCACAATATAGTTATCCTCTGTGATTTAACCAGACATGTTTGCTCAACTATAGAGACTTAAAATCAGCCTTGTGAGCGTAATGGGAGGTGTGAGCGACTACAACATACAGAGGATGTTACTTGTTTTTAAAAAACAGAAAAAACAAACCCCTTTTTTAGGTCAAGAGGACAGTTCGCCTGTTAGGTGAGGAAAATCTTTCTGGCCAAAAACCCTTTATACTGAATGGCTTTGGTTGAATACATTTATGGATATCCTTTACACCAAGCTTATCACAATAGTTGGTAGGAGTTTTTGGCATATTCCTGCGTGACAGGGTGGTGGATTTTGAGCCATGTTTGTAGGTCACCTTACTCTCACTTCCTTTTAGCTTTGCTCAATAAAATTGTCAATAGGATTTAAGATCAGGGGCTTTGTGATGGCCACTCCAAAACAATTGGACTTGATTATCCGGTAAACCTCTTTGTAACCTGTTGGCAGCTGTATTGCTCTGGGTCATTTGTCAATCTTGGTAGAACCCATTTCTGCCCTAGCTTATCTTCCTGGATGATGTAAAAAAATTTAGATGTTGCACACAGGTTATGCCCCAAAATCTTTCTTTCTCATGATGACAATCTATTTTGTGGAAGTGCACTAGTCCCTCCTGCTGCAAATCAACCCACAATTATGATGCATGCCACTCCCGTTGTTTGCCAGTTGGGGCAGGTGGGTCTTAGGCTTCCAGCTTCTCCCCTTTTCCTCCAAACGTAAACATGGTCTTTATGGCCAAACAGTTACATTTTAGTTTCATCATACTATGGGACATGTCTCCAAAAATGTAGGTCTTTATTCCTTTTTGCATTTTCAAACATTAATCTGGCTTTTAAATCTTTTGGAGTAATGGCTTTTCTTTCCTGGCATAGTGGCCTTTCAGCACATAGTTGTTACTGTATTCATTTCATGTGGATAATGACACAATATTACAAGCTTCCGCCACCATCTTAACAAGGTCTTTTGCTTTTGTCTCTTGGGTTTATATGCACATGTCGTACCAAAGCATTAATCTCTGTGACACAGAAACCCTGTCTCCTTCCTGAGCGGTATGTATGGTGGACATTCCCATCTTGTTTGTACTAGTGTATAATTGTTGTTGAACAGATGATTTGATGCACCTTCAGGTATCGGAAATTGATCTTGAATTGACCCTGTCTTGTTTTAAATCCATAATTCTCTGCCAGATATCTTTGGCCTGATTTACTTTAGAATTTCTCATGACGTTATACACAGAAGTAGTGTGTTTTTGATGTGCATAAAAATACATCCACAGGTGTGCCTCTAATTAACTCAGATGTAAAACTTTTGACTTTACAATAAAAATGCCTTAAAAAATTCTCTCATTAATCTGCATTTGGTAAATATAAATTATTTTGGTAATCCTAATTGACCTAAAACTGTTTTCAACTGTATTTAATTGTGTAATATTAAAATAATATCAGGACATAGTAAATATATGTGACCTTAAGCCTAAAGTTTAACCAGAATAATGCCATATAGTGCCAAATAAAATGTCTATACAATACCCTCACAATAATAAAATTCAGTGCCCTAATGACAATGCATTAATATTCCTAAATAATACTTCCAAGAGTATTCTAATAATACATCCATGTAGTGCCCAAAGAACACCTGAGTATATTACTCTCACAATACTGGCATTCAGTGTCAAATAAAGCTAGTCTTCTGAGTGCAAAGCCATTGGTAGTTTACAATGGTAAAGATTTTTTTTTCCATTCAGTAAACCCCATCAAGTATCCCCACTCAAGGAGATTAAAGTCCTTGGTCGCCACTAGGAAACCCAAGACACTATGGTTTCAGTCCTATTTAGAAAAAATATTTTCCTTCGTTCAACTCCACATCATTCCTGATATGTTGCAGCATTATACCTTAGTACAAGTTGCTTTCGAACTCATTATGGAACATTCTGGTCAGGATATGTAACTATACAAATCCCTTAAGCGCAGTTTGCACATGGTACAGATTTTCTGGACAAGAGGCTTGAAGTTCTCCCTACTCATAGATGAACTAAATCTTATTCAGTTTTCACAGATGTCTAATCAGGCTAGATAGTTCACCAATAAAACTATGCACTGTTGTGAAGATGCCTATAACTCACAGACCTGAGGATCTCAGGCATAATTTTTCAAAAATTTTCTAACATTTTCTCATGATCCGTCCCACTGCACATAATTGAGAATATTGAGGTAGGGAGGACTTTGTGTAAATGTAGATTTCCATCCTTTTAGTTTTTTGTAGTGTTTTTAATATAATCACTGTTCAAATTGGTAAGTATTTAAAAAGCACGATATGTTTATATATCTGATTTGCAATTATTCTTCCATTACAGTAAGTCTGTAGTTCAAATATTCTCATATCGTTTCTAGGCAAAGTTTTTACAAAAAGTGGACCATAACCATTATCATAAATTGAGGTTTGGGTTTGGACAATAGTTTTTACTGGGTTTGCATAAGTTAACTTACCAGACCCTGCTGCATTCTCTCTCTGACATCAATTCTGATGTTACATCTACATTAAAGATACCTACAGTGGGGAAAATAATTTTGCAAGTTTTCCCACCTACAAAGAATGGGCAGGCCTGTATTTTTATCCTAGGTACACTTCAAAGGGCTCCATCCATTCTTCCTTCAATATCGTGCAGTTGTCCTGTCCCCTTTGCAGAAAAGTATGATGTTTACACCCCCCAGCTTCACGGTTGGGACACTGTTCTTGGGGTTGTACTCATCCCTCTTCTTCCTCCAAACACGGCGAGTGGAAGTGGTACCATAAGGTTATATTTTGGTCTCCTTTGACTATCTGATCTTCTCCCATACCTCCTCTGAATCAACCAGATGGTCATTGTTGAACTTCAAATGGGCTTGGGTCAATGTGTGGCCATGAGCAGGGAGACCTTGCGTACCCTGCAGGATTTTAAACTATGACAGCATAGTGTGAAACTAACAGTAATCTTTGAGACTATGGTCCCAGCTCTATTGAGGTCATTGAACATGTCCTCCCATGTTGTTTTGCTGATTCCTGACCTTTCTTAGAATCATCCTTACCCTGCAAGGTGAGATCGTGCATGGAGCCCCAGACCGGGGAAAACTGACAGTCATCTTATGTTTCTTAAATTTTCTAATAATTGCATCAACAGTTGTTGCCTTCTCACCAAGCTGCTTGCCTATTGTCCTTTAGTCCACCCCAGCCTTGTGCAGGTCTAGAATTTTATCTTAATGTCCTTATATAGCATTTTTGGTCTTGACTATGCTGGAGAGGTTGGAGTGTGATTGATTGTCTGGACAGGTGTCTTTTATGCAAGTAATGAGTTAAAATAGGTGCAATTAATACAGATAATGAGTGTAGAATAGCTGGGCTTCTTAAACAGGTCTGTGAGAGGCAGAATTCTTGCTGGTTGGTAGGTTATCAAATACTTATTTCATGCAATACTTATTTAAATATCATACAATGTGATTTTCTGGATTTTTTTAGACTCTCTCTTACAGTTGAAGTGTACCTATGATTAAAAAAAGACCTCTCTGTAGGTGGGAAAACTTGCAAAATCACCAATGTATCAAATACTTATTTTCTCCACTTGAAAAGGGCTAACTTATTTAGGGTCAGAGTAGAAAAATTGTGTTTGACATCCCAAACCATTCGAAAAAAAAATGATGGACATCAGAAACCTTATATATGGCACAGCCTTTTCCTGATATTATTGTGCAACTTATCCAAAAAATTTAACAAAGAAAAAGCTACAAAAAGTTGTCTACTTATCTATATAAAAAAATACTAACCTTTATTAATATTACGCTTAAATATAACACCGTGATAAACTTAACATATATCTAATTACTAAGCTACCTTTACAGAGCGGAGCGACCGTCCCAATAAGGCGATCCCGCATAGATCCTAGAAAGATACACTAACAAAAATTATATCTAAATCTACCTTACAGTGCTACTAATTTGCTCCAAAGTGTCAACAATGAATATTAAATTAATACCTAAATACCTGACACAAAGATATCTCAAATATGATGCACTATCAAGGTTCCCGAGTAAGTACCTCAAAAGCAATTTGTCAGTTATATATATTGTCCAAGCTCTATTGTCTACGCGTTTCCCCCCACCCCCCCCCCCCCCCCACCCCCCCACAACCCCCACCCCCCCACCCCCCCCAACCGCTAAAATATGAATAGGATTCATCAGGGACTTTCATTGGACTAACAACATTACTTCAAATTGTATTCGTTCAGAGATCTTCTTATACATTAAGGTGTACTTAGATGCATCGTATTTTTGATAAATGCTAATAAGTAGGCATAACCCAATTTATAGCCAATATGGGAGGTGTCTCATCAATAATCTATGATGTTTATTTGTTGATAGAGATGTATACCATGCTATATATTGAATACTCACAAAACCGTCAAATAAATGGCGGCCCCAAAGATCGATATTTCTGGTGCAATGCTAATGGATATCAAATCTCACAGGATTTTATACAATATCATAAATATATGCTACCATGGAGATGTGACAATTTGCTAGCAACCTGGGAGATATCTCTGTCAATTTTAGTTGTAATTTGTCGTCATGTTTTGTACTTTATCTAGAGATGGGTTCCGAATTTCTCAAAATTCGGGATTCGGTACTTCGCGGAATTTTCGACAAAATTCGTTTCGGTGCGAATTACTTCGGCACGAATCACGTTAAAAAAACAGTATTTCCTGGCTGCCCAGAGCCGGCAGGGTTCTGTAGACGTTGTGCCATGCCTTAAATATGCAGTGGGAGCCTTGGCTTTTGGTCTTCAATACAATGTTGTGTTTTTAGTATGACCGCACATGTCTGCCGCCGCCACGCTCTTAGTATCGCTTCACTATAAAATTCCTGGGGGCACTTAAGAGGGCAAAATAACTGACCAAAAAAATCAAGCGGGAATGTTAGCCTGATAAAGTTCATGCAGCGAAAGCTGAAGAAAAAAAAATAAAGATGAGTAGCTCTGGTGGCCAACATTAGTGATGAGTGTGGAAGGTGAACGGGCGGGCCAGCACAGCCAGCATGAAGGTCAGGAGAGTGGCACTCATGTACATATTCTGGAGGCGGCAAAACAGTATTAGGCCACAGAGTTGGCACAATCACACAGTGGTGGAGGTCATGGAGCAGCAGCATGAGGTCAGGCAGTGGGCACAATGAAATTCTGGAGGCGGAAAAACAGTTATTAGGGCACAGGAGTGGCTCTAATCACCAGTTGTGGAGGTCACGGCGGCAGCACGTTAGTATGAGGTCAGGACAAGTGGCACAATGGCCATTCTGGATGGTGGCAAAACAGTATTAGGCACAGAGTGGCACAATGATACAGTTGTGGAGTTCACAGGCGGCAGCAGTACTAGTTGAGGTCAGGAAGAGGCACATGACATTATGGAGCGGAAGAAAAAAACAGTTATTAGGGCACAGAGTGGCACCAATCACACGTGTGGGAGGTCACGGCTTGGCAGCAGTATGAGGTTAGGAAGTGGCACAAATTGGCATTCTGGAGGTGGCAAACCAGTATTAGGCCATCCAGGAGTGGCACAATCACACAGTGTGGAGGTCACTGCCGGCTAGCAGTATGAGGTCTGACACGTGGCACAATTGACTTATGGGAGGCGGAAAAAACAGTTATTAGGGCACAGAGTGGCACAATCACACAGTGTGGAGGTCACGGCACTAGTGGCAGAGTATGAGGGTAGACAGTGGCACATTGGCATTATGAGGTGGCAAAAACAGTTATTAGGCCACAGGTGTGGCCAATCACCTCAGTGTTGGGTAGGGCCACGGCGGCAGCAGTATGAGGTAGGACGGTGGAACAAATGACATTTTCGAGGCGGCAAACAAAACAGTTATTAGGCCACAGAGTGGCACAATGATACAGTGGGAGGTCACGGCGAGGCTGAGTATGTCGGTCAGACGAGTGGCACAATGACAAATTCTGAGGTGGCACATAAAAACAATAACAGGGAGTAGGCCACTGTGTGGAGGGCACACGGCAGCAGCCACGGCAGCAGCATGAGGTCAGACTGGTGGCACAATGGACACAGTGTTGGAGGGCACGACTGGAGTACAGCAGCAGCATGAGGTCAGAGAGTGGCACTTATACATTCTGCAGGGTTGGCCAAAATAGTATTAGGCCACAGAGCGGCACCATATGACTGAGAAGCGGAGGGGTCACGGCGCAGCAGCATGAGGTCAGAGCAGTGGCACAATGACAGAGAGTGGAGGTGATGCAGGAGCAACGCATGGGTCAGAGAGTGGCACAATGACATTCTGCAGGTGGAAAATAGTTAAGTATTAGGACCCTCAGAGCGGCAAATTGACTGAGAGCGGAAGGTTCACGGCGTGGCTGCAGATGAGGTCGGCGAGTGGCAACAATGTCCAGAGAGTGGAGGGTGATGACAGGAGCAACAGCATGAGGTCTCAGAGAGTGGCACAATGAACATTCTGCTGGGCGGCAAAATAGTATTAGCCACAGGGCGGCACAATGACTTGAGATGGGGGTCACGCATCGGCAGCAGCATGAGGTCAGGCTGTGGCACAATGACTGAGAGTGGGGTGATGACCAGGAGCAACAGCATGAGGTCAGAGGAGTGGCACAATGATCATTCTGCAGGTGGGAAAATAGTTTTAGGCCTACAGAGCGGCACAATGAATGAGAGGGAGGTCACGGGAAGTGGCAGCAGCTGAGGTCAGCCTAGTGGCACAATGACAGAGATTGGAGGTGATGACGGAGCAACAGCATGAGGTCAGAGGAGTGGCACAATGACATTTGAGTGGCAAAAACTCAGTACAAGGCCGCCAGGAGGGAGAAGTCGGCACAATGACACAGTGTGGAGTCACGCGCAACAGCAACAGCAGCAGCAGCATGAGCACATAGGAGTGGCACAAATGACAGAGTGTTGACGGTCGGGTAGGCAATACAGTCCATGTATAGACGGTGGTAGGCAGAGATGGAGAAACTATCAGCAGTGTGTGGCATCAGGCGGGTGATGGCATCAGAATAGTGGCTGAGGCAGGTAGGTTTGATCCCAGAATGACGCCTAAGGCATTGGTGTGTGAAATCCTGGCCGTTCCCACGCTGATTCATTCTTGACAAAGGTCAGTCGTGTTCAACATTTCACCGTGGACAAGCGGTTCTCTTGGTTGGGTAAAACGATGGCCCCAGCCGCATGTAACCACCCGCTCTGATGCCACAATACTGGCCGGGGCAGGACAGCTTCTCCACTGCCAAATGGCAAGTTGCGGGCCAACACATCAGGTTTGGTGCCCAGTAGTCCAGCGGATCTTCTAACTGGGGTGGCACCCCAAAGAGTGCCTGATCCAGTTAGGCCACAACACTGTTGGTTCAGGAATGCTCCATGTCCTGCTGCTGCTGCTGCTGCTGCTTGTGACTTTGCCCTCCTACTATGCTGGGTGAAGGAAGTGCCTCATTAGTGACTCCAGACTTAGGTTACTGCTGATGAAGCTGGTACTGATCCTACCCCCCCATTCCCCAGCAGCCGCCGGCAGTAGTACGTGAGCGCTGAGGAACCCCCCGGTAGGACCTTGTCAGAGGAGGGACGATGCCGCCATAGGCAGCGGCCAACTGATTACGGAAGGATTTCCCTATAGTATTTGAGTTTGTTTCCCTCTCATTAGTGGGAAAAAAAGGCTCCCCATTTTGGACCGGGGTAGCGAACGGGCTCCAGAATAGGGGTGGTGAGCCAAGGAATGATAGTCATCCCTCTGCCGGATGCTGGACTATTCGGCTGTCACTTTGCCAGCAAATAAGCATGCTGCGGGAACATCTTGCTAAGTGACTCCGAGGGGCTCCCTGCCGTCCATTTCCACTGTATACTGCCACGGTGCTTGGGAGTCAATCTGCCTAGTCTTCCTCATCTCTCCATCCACCTCTCCTGCTGCTCTGCTCCTCCTCTCTTGTCACTGGGTAGAAATCCTACCTCATTTCACCAAACAATGCTTCTGCTCCAATGTCCCTCCTCCTCCATCTCCTCCCTCCATTTCAGTCCCCACCGGACTCATGTGGCCAGAGATGTTGTCGCCACATCTCCAGTCCTCTGTCCAGACAGATTGTTCAGCATCCTGTTCCAGGACATAGAAGCAGTGGAAGACGTTATTCATCCGTAGTCCTGGCGACTGACAAATAACGTGGCCTCCTAGAATGGCTCAACAAACGGCAGGTGTCACGCATGAGCTGCCACTGGTCGACATCAAAGTTACACAGGGGAGTACATTCTGTCTGCCTGGATCAGCAAAAAATCGTTAATGGCCTTTCTATGTTCCATACAGTCGGTACAACTTGTGCAGGCTGGAATGCCAGAGGGTGGGAAATCATCGCATATCAGAGCGTGTTGGGGGAGGCCGTTCTGCCGCTGCACTGAGGGGGTCGTTTCCTGCTTTGTAACGGAATGGATAAAGTTGCATGCACAGTTTCCTGGCCTTTTTCAGAATGTTCTGAAGATCGGTGGAATGGACTTCAGGAACTTTTTTTACAACCAGATTGAAACGTGCGGCCATGCATGGGCGCTTGTGACCATCCCTCCTCGGTGCAGCGCGGACACCATGTTCCTCCCATTGTCGTCACCATAGGTTGCGATTTGCAAGTTGGCGCGGAGAAAGCCACACATCGATTTCTGCTGATGACGCGGAGCAGTTTCCTCCCCTGGTGTGACTTCGTTCGCGGGCAAGGCTAGAGTGTAGAACTGCGTGGGACACCGCTGTGCCCTACACATGTGGTATGATGGGCCAGTACTTTGTGGAGGCTGACGATGTTGTCGGTGGTGGAGGAGGAGGAGGCGGACTTTGGCGCTGGGAAGCAGCAGTTTGGACCAACGTGAGGAGGAAGCGGGTCTCCTGTCCAAGTTTGTTGGTGTGCCTGCGGCAGGAAGCACATTCACCCAGTGGGCCGTAAAGGTCATTGTACTTGCCCTGACCGTAGTATACAGCTCCAGACGTTTGCGCTGCGTGTACCTTGAAGCAAAACCGATAATAGCTCAAGGGACTGACCCACTTTCTTGTTCTCATATTTATGAAGTGATGTGGTACTGCCCTTTTTGGAAAGAAAATTACGGCTTGGAACTCTCCTATCTCGGCTCGGCACAAGCAATTAGTTCTTGAATGGTGCAGAGTCCAACATTTTGGAAGGGAGGGACCTGCAGATACCAAACAAACTTTGGTCCGGACACGGTCAGCTGCTGCACCGTTGGATGCGTTGGGACGCTTTCTGTTGTCTCTTTACCAATACGCCTCTCTGAACGACTGGCTGGCGCCATGAGTAGCGAGAGGTGCAGGAGTCATCTGGACGGGAGAGGATGTCAAAGAAGTAAACAGCTGCCTTCTGCAGAGGTGGTGGAAGCCATTTGACTGGCTGAAACTGGCATGCGTGCCACTGGCCGCTGCTGCTGCTGCAGCGCGGGATGGACACCACATCTGAGATCGTTTCTCCCAGGCCACCGGGTTTGGTGACGCTGCATGTGTTGACGCAGGGCCGTGTGTGAACCAACGTTAGCTCCTGGCAAGCTTCACTTTCTGCCCACAGATTCTACAGTATACCATATTCGGCTCCTCCGGTGGTCTTAGCAAAGAACTGCCACACACGCAGAGATTCAGCTTGGTTTTTTCCGCACAAACGCTCCGCACTGAGTGGATACTGCCGCCCGCTGCTCGCTGAGCACTGTGCGCTACAGTGTACTTGGAATGCCGAAGCGGGGTTTTCTACCCCGGGTGGGCCGCTTGGTCTCCCGACCTCAATGCTGCTTACCCTGCTGGATCACGGCCACACAACCCACTGCTGGATGAGCCGCTGCAACTGAGCGCATGTGAGCCCCTCTTTCCTGACGATGATGAAGCCCTTGCTTCTACGGCTCCCAAGTGCGGTCGGCTCTACATCATCATCTAATTTGTGTTTTCATCGTCATACTGTCCTCATCCACGGTCTTGGTAAGCGAGGGCTGACCTCTCACCACCATGAACCTCCCATGCCACTCTCACATCTATACTTTGGACGCCTCACTGCAAGAAGCTGGGGTTTATTGGCACCATTTCTTCGCTGCCACGTTAGCTGCTGACTGCCCTCCTCAAATTGTTCATCCTCGCTATATAGTGGCGCGAGCCACAGACCATATAGTTGATCCCTGGGCGAGGTGGGGGAACTGAGGATGAGGACAGAGCGGCGGATAGAATGAGGACAGGTGAGGTGCGCCTGACCCAGCTTTTCCAGGGGCCATGCCCACTATGAAAGTGTTGTGCCAATTGTCCTGAAGGTTACCCACGATACTTTGGCCTGGGTTGTAGAGTCATCTGGGGAGAAGGAGGGTATGAACAGTCAACCATTCAACAGAACCTTTGGGTTGTGATCAAAACACACGGCGCTGATGAACAGCGGAAGTTGTGAGCCTCACCGAGTGACACCCTATGCGGCGACGTCCCCTTTTGCTGTGCATGCGCACCTGGGCACGTTTCAAGAATATGTTTGTAGCCCATGCCACTCGCAGATGAAGAGCTGCCACCTCTCTAGTTGACATTAGGTTTGTTATATAATGTTACAGACATGTTTGATGAAGCTATCTGTATATGATAAATATTCACCCTGTTTTTGACTCACTAATGAACCAGAGTATCAAGACTTGGGTAACCCTTGGATTATCTAATTGCGCGCCTCACAAATGGCCAGGGGAAAAAATCTTACTTGTATGTGTCGTTTACCAATAGCACTGTGTGTTTTACTAAATGTTATAATAAGCACACAACAGGCTTAATAACCTTCGCTTGTGAATTATGCTACAAGGATATGTATATATTTCGGTCTTGTCTGTAAAAAGTCGGTTTATTTTTGTCGCTCAGCAGACCAAAACAAAGCTTAATTAACCCTGGAAGGTAAAATTGCCGCCAAAAGAATTGTGCCGCCACAAACTAGTAGGTAGCGTGTTTACAATTGCGTGTGTTTTCTACGCACCACAACAAGGAGATACAGTTTGTTAATTTGCCCTTTGCTTGTGAAATTAGGCTACCAAAAAATTATATATATACTTGGCGGTGAAAAAAGAAAGTTTAATTATTTGTCAGCTCACCAGCAAAAACATACGCTTTTATATTAACCCCGATGGATGTAATTGCGCCAAAGAATTGAAGCCGCACAAACTAGTAACATTGTAGCGTGTTACAATTGCGTGTTTTCTACGCCACACAAACAAGAGATTACAAGTTTTTGTTAATTGCCTTTGCTTGTGAATTAGGCTACCAAATAAAATATATTTATATTTTCGTTGAAAAAAAAAAAAGCACGGTTTATTTTTTGGTCAGCACACCAGCGCAAATAAACAACGCTTTAATGAACACCTTGGATGTAAATTGCGCCTTAGAATTGTGCCGCCACAAATGAGCGTGTTACAAATTGCGTGTTTCTCTACGCTCACTACAAGAGATACCAGTTTTGTTATTTGCACTTTTGCTTGTGAATTAGGCTACAAAAAATAATATATATATTTGGAGTTGAAAATAGACGGTTATTTTGTCAGGACTAACCAGCACAAAAAAACGCTTAAATTAACCCCTGGAAGTAAATCGCCAAAGAATAGAGCGCACAAACTAGTAGGTGTTACAATTGCGTGTTTTCTACGCCACACAACAAGAGATACAGTTGTTAATTTGCCTTTGCTTGTGAATTAGCCACAAAAAAATATTTCTCTATATTTGGCGTTGAAAAAATGACAGTTTTTTTTTGTCAGCACACCAGAAAAAAACGCTTAATTAACCCCTGTGGATGTAAATTGCGCCAAACGAATTGCGTGCCCGACAACCTAAAATAGTAGCGTGTTACAATTGCGTGTTTCTAGCCACACAACAAGAAGATACGTAGTGTTTAAATTTGGCCTGTTGCTTGTGGAATTTGGCTACCAAAATAAATATATATATAATTTGGCAGTTGAAAAAGACGGATTTATTTTTGTCCTGCACAGCATGCAAAACAACGCTTATTAACCCCCCTGGGATGTAAATTGACGCCAAAGGAAGGAATTGTCCGCACTAACTAGTGCGCTGTTACAATTAGCGTTGCGCTTTTCTAAGCCACCACAACAAGTGATACAGTTGTTCGTTAAATTTGCCCTTTGCTCTGTGAAAATTTGGCTACCAAACAATATAATATATATATTTGGCGTTGGGAATAAAAAAAGACGGTTTTATTTTTGTCTGCACAACAGACCCTAAACTACGCTTAATTAACCCCCTCTGTATCTTGGAAGTAAAAATTGCGCCAAAGGAAAAATAGAATTGAGCCGCAAAACAAATGAGTAGGTGTTACAATTTGCGTGTTTTCTACGCAACACAACATGAGTTACAGTTGTAATTTGCCTTTTTCGCTTGTTGAATTTAGGCTACCAAATAAAAAATATATATTAAATATTTGGCGGTTTGATAAAGACGGTTTATTGTTGTCAGCCCACCAGCAAAACAGAGCTTAATTAACCCATGGAGGCAAAATATGTCGCCTAAAGAATTTGAGCCGCACAAAACTAGTAGGTTGTTACAATTGCGTTGTTAATTTCTACGCCACCACAACATGAGGTTACAGTTGTGTGTAATTTGCATACTTTGCTTGTGAATTAAGGCTACCAAAAAAAATATATATATATTTGAGCGTTGAAAAAAGAAAAAAACAAGACGGTTTTATTTTTTGTACAGCCACAGCAGCAATACAACGATTAATTAACCCATGGAGTAAATTGCGCCTTAGGAATTAGAGCCGCACAAAACTCAGTTTGGTGTACAATTGCGAGTGTTTTCTAACGCCACACAACTTGTAGATACAGTTAATGTTAATTTGCCTTTGCTTGTGAATTAGGATACCAAAAAAAATATTTATATATATTTGGCGTTGAAAAATAAGAACGGTTATTTTTGTCGCACACCAGCCAATACAAGCTTATTTAACACCACTGGCTGGATGTTAAATTGCAGCCAAGAATTGAGCCGCACAAACTAGTTAGCGTGTTACAATTGACATGTGTTTTCTACGACCACAAATAGGAGATTCACAGTTGTAATTTGCCTTTGCTTGTGTAATTTTATTAGGCTACCAAAAAAATATATTTAATTTGGCAGTTGAAAAAAATGACGGTTTATTTTTGTCAGCAAACCAGCAAATAACTACGCTTTCAATTAACCCCTGGATGTTAAATCTGCGGGCCCATGAAATTGAGGCCGCACAAACTAAAGTAGCGTTTTCAATTGGTGTTTTCTACGCACACATAACAAAGAGATACAGTTGTTTGTAAATTTGGCCTTTTGCTTGTGAATTAGGCTACCAAAAAAATATATATATATTTGGAGTTGAAAAATGACGGTTTATTTTTGTCAGCACACACTGCAAAAAAAACGCTTAATTAACCCACGGGATGTAAAATTAGCGCCACAAGAAATTGAAGCGCACGCACAAAATAGTAGCGTGTTACAATTGTCGTGTTTTCTACGCCACACAACAGAGATACAGTTGTTAATTTGCCTTTGCTTGTGAATTAGGCTACCAAAAAAATATATATATATTTGGCGTTTAAAAAGACGTTTTATTTTTGTCAGCACACAGCAAAACACGCTTATATTAACTTCTGGATTTAAAATTGCGCCAAAGAATTTCAGCAGCCTAAAAATGAAGTGGATATTTGTATTGTTAAAAAAAACGCCTGTTTGTTTTTCTTTAAATGAATTACAACAGAACTTTGGCCTTTAGATCAATCTTCGGATATCTGAAATGTATATGCTGCTGCAGTGGACGCACACTTTGGGTTTTCAGGATACCAATTACCCCAAAAAATCAAGAAAATAGCAATTCAGAGAACAGTTCTCTGAGACAAGCTGAGACACCCCACAAGAAACGCTGTTTTAAAAATCAGTTCTTTCTGATAAGCGCTATCACCCGAAGCAGCACCTTCCCTGTCAGTACAGGGAGTAGGAGTGTGAGCTCCCAGCGGGGCGCTGTCTTATATAGTGCTGGGACGGTGGGGGTTGAGTCACAGTAATCCCGCCGGTCTATGTTGGCTTCATCTCTGCATCATGTCATGCAGGGGGCTATGCCCTTTTCCTCCAGATGTGTGCTTTCCCCATAGTAGCGCCATGTGCTCGCAGGCCATTTTATCAATCATAAGCTCACTTCGTTCAACGAAGAAGTACCCAAAGTTCTGGAATTCGGTCCGAACCGTAAGTTTTCTGAAATGCTCTACTTAACGAATTCCACTACGTTAGAATCAATGCGCCCCCCATCTCTATCTATAATCTTCTATTCATAACTCAATCGACCACTCAATGGTATCAGCTTTGCCGCGATATTCGATGTTTTATAGCAGCAGTATCATGGATGCCAGGGTTCCCGAGGGTTTGGTTTGATAGAACAAATTATCTCCCATTCCTCATGGTGCAAATGGTTTTACCATAAGGAACACATCCCCAAACCCAGACTTTTTTATTTTTCCACAGGTTTAGAGTGATGCGTGAAACGAGACAGGGACAGATTTAACAACAGTAGAGGACACAAAACTGTGATTTTAATTCATGTAGAAATGGATTATCAACAGGTTTTAATGTTTATACAGTAGTTTCCATCATTTTTAAAACCCTTACCTAACACAATATGTGTGTTGAGTCAAGTCCTGATGCTGGTAGAATGGTGTTTATTGTAGCAGGATTGCCACAATTGCAGGCAGAGACAACCCACCTCAATAACAGCAGGGAATGGGAGTGGGTTTGTTCCCTGCTGTTTTATTGATGCGCAGTGATCGCCTGTTAGTGGCATCTAACTCTAAATGAATCGAGAAAAAGTGTGCCAACATACATTCTCACTCTGATCGGCCTCCCCGCTTTTGTGAAGGACTCATTTCACTGCCATGTGTTTACCGCTCTTCTTCTTTACCTTCCAAACCATTAGTCTCTGAATGTGATTTTTTTCAACCACAAACATTTTCAAAAAAGCCAGGAGAGGTAAAAAACTGTGCTGTGAATCACTACAGGGATAAAATAACATACAAAGTTACAATCAAGTAGACTTAAAAAATTAATTTTATTTGATTATTATTATAATCTAGAGTAAAAAAAAAAAGAAGCTGTTATAAGTTTCTGAACTACTGAGGTATAATGCAAGTAGCAATTGGACTCTAGGCAAGGAGGGGGTATATAAATGTTATTCACCAAACAATAATGCATTGGCATATAATATATATAAAGACCTTTTCATGAAAGATAACAGCATTGTAAACAACATACTAAACTAGGATAAAATAACCATATCATTCATCTCAATAATAATAGTGAAAATTTTTTTTTAAATCTCAAATGTCCATAATACTTCATCTAAGGTATCAATCATGAGTAGTCAACCCTCACCATTTAACTGTAAGCTACAGCATACAGTAACAGTGTCCCTTCTGGTCATATTATTCATCAGTATTGCTAAAGCCAAAAAGAAACAGGAAACAGGAATTGATCCAAAACAGAGATGACAAGTAAATGGAATATTTGCATGTCTTCTGTGTTCTATATCCACTCCTGCTTTTGGTTACCTAATCATCAGACAATCCTTATGCAAACAAAAGGACCATGTCATACTAGCCTTACGGCTTCTCTGAAGACACAGTCGGTTGTGTTTTCATTCATTCCTTCTGACAGATTAAAAGAAGGGGAAAACCAAACACAGTGGCAACGTCATAGAGTGGTGGAGGGTGGAAACAACATTAGGAAACCACAGGGTGGTCGAGTGAGAGAGTGGTCAGTTGGCAGCAGCATGAGTAGTTTACAGAGTGGCAGAATGACAGATTGTGGAGGTGGCAGCAGCATGAGTAGGCCACAGATTGTCACAATTACACAGTGTGAAGGTGGCGGCAGCAACAGCAGCAGCAAAATCAGGCCAGAGAGTGGCACAATGACATAATTTTGAGGTGGCAACAGCTAGGCGAGATAACGAGGAGGTGGCGGCAGCAGCAGCATAAGGCCAGAGAGTGATATGTCTCTTGTACGGTCAGCTCACCTTACGTAAAAATCACCTCTGGAGTGCACGGAGAGGAAGAAGCCACCTCTAAGTAAATATCCATAAAAAAGAATACATTTTTCCAGCAACCATCCGAGGTAGGCTCTCCGCAGCCTGGAAATAGCTGTTTTTTAACGTGATTCGTCGCGAATAAATCCTGAACGAACCGAATTTTTTGGAAAAATTGGCCGAATCGAATTTTTGAGAAATTCGCTCCTCTCTAGTCATGGCTCTTGAACCGGCTGTCAGGAAGGGGTTAAGAGAAGGAATGACCTTTTCATAAAGCACTACTCTTCCTATTAAACCTGCCAGAATTTGGAATGGTGAACGGAACAAGTGACCAGGGATTTAACTAGTTCCATGGGATCCAGGGTAAATTTGAACTTGGGTCCTCCCAGTGGCAATTCTAGAGCCTTAAAAATAAATGTTCCTCCTTAATTGTGTCCCCACACAGCAGTTTTGTCTTCCTATGTGCCCTTATACAGTAGTAATGATGGCTATAAAATAGTAAAAATAATATATTTTGTGCTTCAGACACCTTTGCCCCTCCCCACCCAAAAAAAATGTAGACACCTTACGCAGGTCTAATGAAAGTTCTCAATCATTAATCATGCCTGCTATCCAACCCTTTATAGGCCACAGACGTTAGGTGATTTGTGGTTTACAAAACTAAGTGGCAGAACAAGGAACCAATGACCCTCAAGATGATTCTCAACTGGATCCTTTAAGCAGGCCCTCTTTTTCCCTCCAGGCCTAGTTATAGTCACATCTCCTGTGACCATGACTGTTAAGCAACTGTCCATGACCTTCTTCTCTTTACCACTCATGAACAATGTCACATCACTCCACACAATCTAATTACACTAAACCAAGCAAACTAAAACAAACATACACACTAAGGCTAGATTCACAAAAAGCTTAGTTCAGCCAAGTTGTAAACCATTTACTTGCAAAATGGTGTGGCCATGGGTGAATAGACTCTATGGTTGCATGATTTTGCTGCAAAACAACCCAAAAAAGCATGCGGCCATTGATAATCAACAGAAAATTTTATAGCAGAGCAATCTATGTGTTTTCAACTACATCTCAGCTGTCCCGGCTTCTCAATTAGACCCTACCATTAGCGTGTGAGAATAGGAAGTCCATGTTAAAAAAACACTATGGGTCTTGTTCTGGTCAGATTAAAGCTCAACATTCCAGCAGTGCCATAAGTCTGTCAAGAGACCACTGTGCCACTTTGGCATTTTATGGCCAATTAATATACCCATTATGAGGTCAATTCAACATACTATAAGAGAAACAGAAGATGTAAAACATTATTGCAGATTCCTATTTAAAACAGAAATACAATTTTTTCCCCATCATATTGTGTAGATGTTTTTATATGACTTATTTTACAATAAACTGTAAACAATATTATAATTTCAGTATAAAATACTCTATTGTTTTCAATTTTTTTTTTAAATTGTTATTTATAAAGAATTGTTGAATAAACAATTTTAAAAACCCTTCCACTCTCGATCTGCGCATTTGATTAGAACATTCAGTAGAAATGTCCAAGCTCATTCATATTTCAAAAAATCAAAGGGTAATAGCTGAACAGAAATACCTTTGTTTCCTTGGAAAGCAATTAGGCTGGTGATGGCAGGTCTCAAGTGAGAATCCAACTCTCAGATGGACTGTAATTACTTGCTATTTGCTATTAGAAACAGAACACTTTCTTGATTGAAAAGCCTAATTACCTGGGATTTGGAGGGTTGCGCTAACAATTGTACTTTTTAAGATCTAATGAAACTATTCAAGCACATTTGTCCGGTATAAACCAGCAATCAACACATGAGATCTCTGGGACCACAATATAAAAGGTTCATCCAATTTTTTATTAATTGCATTCATATGAATTTATAAATGTGCGGTTTTATATTATAAATATTGATGTATTATTATATGATTTTAAAATGTTGCCATGCCAAAAATAACAAATGAATTTATATGTAAGAGAAAAACTCTTGGACTCTAAGAGAAGAATTTTTTATAGTTTCTACACCTGTTTTTCATATACAAACGTTAACTTTTTGGAACCTTTACATTGTTCTCATTATTTTTCAGAAAACTGGATAGGGCTCAGCTATAGGGGTGTGTCTTTCAGTTGTCACATGTACAGTCATTTACACTAGAAAGTGACAAAAATTATAGCAGAAATTTACTTCAGAACATAACTTGTTGTATTTCATTTTCTGGTGCATCAAATGCAATCAAATGTACCAAATTTATTAAAAGGCTTACACTTCTACTGGAGTATCAGTTTTGCATTAAGGCCTTTATGAATCTTGTCTTAAAGCTGTGCTAAAGCCAGAATATATACAGTGGAAAAGTCAATGTTGTTACCTCTGCTAAGTGCAATACATCTATCTATCTTGACTGATTGTTATTGGTTCAGTTATCCCCTCCAAGATGGGCCTCTGAACATGTCCAACTTGAAGTTGCTTTTCAGCTGCATATAAATCCTTAGGAGAGGCAGAAAAGCATAGAAACAGAGGCAAAAAATTAGAGAGTATAAGAGGCATGTAAAGTAGATGTATAGTGAGCAACCAGGATCAACTCCAATGGTGGGCCTCCAGAATGAACTTAACCCGTGGTCCCCCAAAGTCATCTCCACTGGTGGGTCCCAGGGTGGTAATACACATAAAGTAGCTATTTCATTACTAAATTGTTTTTTACTTTACAGGTCAGCAAGTGATAATAGAAGTGGGAGTCTTCTTTGGGACCCTAATCTGTAAGCAAAAGTAAGGAGCAGCTACATTAGCAATTTCTGCTCTGGAGGATCTAGCATCAGTGCATTACACATACGACCATTACATACTGTACATGACCTGCTTGTTTCGATGTATAATCATTCATTTCCTCTGGGGGTGGTATTGCAGGACCACAGATAATAAGCTTATTAAGTCTAGAGAAAAGACATCTAGGTGGAGAAATTATGAATTTCTAAGAATTTCTATTAATTTCCAAGTATATAAATTGACTCTACACACAATCTGGTGATAAGCTGGCCCATGGAAAACGCCCTCAAACAGTTGACAGCAGAAGCAGGTGTAGACTTCAAGAAAGGCTTAGACAGTTGTTTGCAACAAAATCATATCAATAACTAGGTAGCCATAAAAAAATCTTGTAAAAATGTAGATCCACCCTGATTGCCATTTAGGTTGAGAAGTGAAATATTCCCATTAGGGCAGATTGGTTCCGTATTTTTCTGGATCAACAGAGGGAGACAAAGTTTTAAAATTACCTATACCCCTCCCTTCATTCGCATCTTCTCCTTGCATTAGGTTGCACTTATATAGTTGATTGCTAAAGATCCCAGCCAAAAGGCACTCTATGATTAACTTACCATCAAGAGACCTTTCTAAGATAAAAGGGATTGCCCAAAGTAGACAACCCTCATAGGGTATATAGTAGTCATGTTTTTTTTTGTTCATATAAAGTATATGAAAGTATAAGTATATAGTAAGTGTAAAGTAAATTTTTCCACTTTTTTGTATTTTTAGAGCATACTCAGATTTTCTCTCCTACAATGAGGAAAAAATGCAATATTGCAAGCAAAAACTATTGTAGATGTGGCTTCTACCAGCAATCCCTCACATGCATTTTAATAACAACTTCTAGGTTTCTTTTATCCCCAAAATTTGAACTAAAATGCATGCTTAACTATTTAAAGTTTGTACATTTTGGTGCATTAGTGAAGTTTTAAATTACAACCTTTGTCAAAGTTCCTCTGTGTGAGAATGAAGAATATTAAGAAAGAAAATATATACACACTATACATATTATAGTCTCATACAATACTTTTTAAAGTGGGTGATCAAAAAAACCAGCATTTATTAGAAATATATATATTATATATATATAAAAATATAAAATATATATATATATATAAAATATATATATATATAATATATATATTATATATTTATATAATATAGTTTAAAAAATTAAAGAAACTGTTTAAAATGCAAAAATGTAATAAATGAAAGTAAACTTAAATTATTGAAATTTAAATTCAATAAACAACATTATATTATATAGCATTTACTATTTATATATAAATATAAATATTAAAATAATTAATAGTTCTATTTATTGAATTTAAATTTAAATAATTTAAGTTTATTTTTAAACAATGTCTTTAACTTGAAAATTTAAGGATATTTAAGAAGCATGGAATGAAGTGCCTTTTCAGATTATAAAAAAAATACATGGTGGCAAAACTCCAGCAACATTGGTTAACTACATAAGGGAATGAATTTGATATAGCTCATAATAATGTTATTTTGGGATTTTTATGTTTAAGGTACTAAAGCAAAAAGGAAATTAGTTCTATTAGTTTTCGACTGATTTCTATTCTTATTTTTAATGCCATAAAAAGAGACTATAAAGTGGTATTTCTCTTGCATTTTACATGACTCCAGGGCTGCTGTTCTCGCCTGTCAGGTCTTTTTAAATCATTTAACATTTACTGGAACAGTTCAACACTATAGAATTTACTGCTCAACAAGCACAGAGTCGCTTCCACAGCTGCCACTCTCTGTACAGTTTTAGACACTACTCACACAAGTTTTAAATAACAGGAGAAATGAAAAGATGGAAATATTTTTATTTACCCGATCAAGTAAAATATTTTATTTTTGAAAAAATTTAATTTTTGTTACCTTTTTGTATTGTACTTTGTTTTTCCCACAATAATATGTTTTTTTTTTATTGCAACATCATTAAAGCATAAATTATATGTCACTTGGATTTATTTTCTATTATTATCCTTGATGTTTATGTTCTCTAGTGATGGGAATGCAAATGCTATAGGGAAGTTTGAGGTAATTATTGAATACACAAATGCATAAAATGAATAGATCTCAATAATGTTACAGGAAATGATTGTTAAAAGATACAATATTTACTGTATTTTGTCTATTTATAGACAGGAGGGAGAATTTTATTAGATTGAATAGCATTGTATATGATAATTCAATACACATGACCTTGTTTTTACAATCTTTTGTCATATCTATTGGTCATTAAAATAATAATAGCAAATAAAGCTATGTAATAATAATTATTATTATTTGATCATGGGAAGGTTGTTATCCTAAAGGTAACTGATGCTAAAGTTTCAATGTTACAAAGTGATGTGCTTAATGCATAATTCAGCAAAAATATTGAATAAAGTATATGACTTTCAATTGTACTTAGAAGAAAACCTCTCAGTAATCACAGTTAGTGAAAAAGTATTAAAACATGGATACTAGAAATGGCTAGTATTAAGATGTGTTAACAGTTTCTAGACTGGTGCAGTGAACACCAGGTTCAACAACAGGAGATAAGGGTAGGCATTGACATTAGAACCAAAGAGAAGGACCAAGAACTGAGTGGTGACTTCGTCCATAGTAGTGCGCTGGGTTCCATATGACTGGGTATGTTCCTTGTGGCTCAGTGGTTATATTTTGGTGATGTTGCTGCAGGTGGTCTTTGTGTAGCCTCAGCCTGATAGAGTCAGGATCGAAAAAAAAAATTTGTGGGGAGTCCCAGGGGGATTTTTACGTTTGTCAAATATGTACAAAGAAATTGTTTTTTTCAAAAGGGAGTTTTTTTTTTTTTTTTTTTTGCATGAAACCCTAGGGGTGCGATAGCCAAAAATGATGATGGGTTTGGGGGTTTCCCCACACCTAGCTAGAGAACGGGCACCTGAAAGACTCCATTCAGAACAGAGTTAGGGGAAGCTAGTTGTAAAGTGGGCGTTGGTGTGGAGGAGGAAGTAGTTAATGTTAATGGTTGCAGGCCCCCGGTATCAGGCATGTATTCACACCTGGGTAAGGGGGTGTCCTTCATTTTCCTACTGTGTTCGCTGCCTCAACTAATAAGATTTCCCGGGAATGTTCAAAGCAATGTTGTTTGGCTGAAGGCTGTCTACAGATGGATCTTTCCTTAAAATATTTATCAAAATTAAATTTTGGGCCCTAGTAACCCTTAAAAGGGTTTGTTCACCACATGTTTCCAGAGACAAAAGAAAAGACAAAAAGACCAAAAGAAAAAAATTTTTTCATGTGTCTTTCCTGGTGTGGGTTTTTCTCTAGCAGTGACTATTTTAACCCGGCATTAACAGCTCTTCTAATAGCCCTGACATATGAGCAGGAGATATTATCCATAAGTGCAGAGAGCTACAGAACTCACAATAAACAAAGTAGATTTAGTAAGAAGAAGCTGCAGCACTCACTGACCCCTATTTTTTATTTTTTTCCCCCCAAATTCTAAACGGTAGAATGGACAGGGAAAAACAAACTCAGCAGCTGAGTTTGTGTTTTTTCCCGTCCATGTGCGTGTTTGGAAATTTTTGGGGAAAAAAAAGAAAAAAAATTTTAGGGGTGATGCTGCGCTTCTTTTTTTTTTTCAAGGGGGAAACTTGTCAAGGGTATTAACAACTTCTGCATGTAAATGTGCCCTGTTGTGAATACTGACTGGGCCAATCATTTTCTTTTCCCTTTTTGGTATTAATAAAGGAGATAATTAATGTTTGAGATAAATACTATTTAAGCTGCCGACAGTAAATGTACCCTTCGATAAGAGAAAGCAAGAAGAAGGGGGAGGTATTCGGAAAACCTAAGAACCCTTTATTAGAGCAGTTTAATTTTCTTTCTTTTCTAGGTGCAGTGTGTATAGTTTAATTTGGTGTATTTTTGTGTAATTTATTTCAGTAGGGGGGTTCTGGTTTAAAAAAATTAGGTCGGTACGCTAGGAACCGTGTGCATCAGAGCAGATAAATCTTCTTATTTACTGGTGCAGTGAAGTGTAGGGTTTTTTAATATTGGTTTATTTTGATGAAAAATAATTTCGTATTTTCATACACCTCACCGCACGTGATGTGGGGGGCCACTTAATGGAGTTGATTTATTTCCACTCTGTTCTTTTGCACTCTCTCCCCAATCACACCAAGACGTTCCAGACACCAAAATATCGCTGCCCCCCCCTTCCTCAATAATCAAAAAGAAAAAGGAAGTCGAGGGAAGGGTCTGTCCAAAAATATACTTACAAAAGCTTACAGGGTTACCTAGCTCTCCCCGCAGTTAAAGGTTAAAAAAACTTTTCAGGTTATGGGTTTTACAGCAAACAAAATAAGAATTAAATTTTAATATTAATATGAAGAAAAATCAATGCTTTTCTAAAAAAATGCAATAACAATGATTTGAATACGTTAGCAAAAAAGTTATGGAAATTAATGGAGAAAACTTATTAAATCCTTAAACTTACAATGGTTTGACTTTCATTTGAAGAAGAAAAGGAAACCCGCTCAACAGGAAATTTAACCCAAACTATGTACAAAGATGTAAGATTAGACATGTATCTTATAGGCCCGACTCACGATATCAGATTTCCAAACCTCCCATCAGCTAGTTTTGATAATTGGCTGACCCGAGGGCTGGAGATATGATGAGGGGGGCGGACTCCTGATGCTTAATGAGGATTGTTGCTTACTGTGCTTACTGTGACCAACGTTTATGGCTGGGATAGGTCAGGAGGACACGCTTGGTCTGATAAGGTTTTTGGCCTTTTTCAACATTGTGAAAAATTGTTTAACAGAATTGGGCCCTAAAAAAGCAAAAAAACGGGTTTTCTTGGCAGATACAGCACTGGTTAGTAAAAAGGGGGTGATATACACCCCCTTAGGAAGGATTAATTGTTTTAAAAAATTGCAGGAATTACAAACGGAGGGCTCGCGCTGGATATTACACAGGGTTAAAAAGTGCAGGATTAATAAATACAGTTCCTGACAGCTAAAAAGACTTTTTTGATGATATCATACTGCCCCAACCCTTTTCCTACAAGTATGGGGTTTTTGGGTTTTAAAATTTAGGGAAAAATGATGTGAGTGACATTAGAAAGGGGGGTTAAAAACAGAATTTTGGGTCAAAGTGAATCAAAAAATTTTTAAACTAAAAATGTGAGTATGTGAATTGTATTGTAGCAAATATATTACATATATATGTAATATATAAATATATTACGTAAAAGGTGTTACGGTCTGGAGGTGGATCCACTGGACCACCGCAGGCGATGGCTTAAGCCCACACCAGGGAGTGGAATCTAAGTGGAACCTTGTATTCACCAGAGCCCGCCGCAAAGCGGGATGGTCTTGCTGTGGCGGGTATCCACCAGGTCACTACCACTGGCAGGGCTTGCCTGCAGTGGCGGCCAAGGGTGCGAGTTACAGTAACGGCAGGCAGGCTCGTGGTCGTGGACAGGCCGGAGGTCAGGACAGGCGGCTCTGGTTCGTAGACGGTAGACAAGCAGGAGGTCGGGCAGGCGACAAGGTTCGTAGACGGTAAACGAAGGCAGAGAGTCGGTACACGGTAAGCAAGAAAGGAACACTCTGGAACACTTTCACCATGGGAATATACACCAAGGATCCGGCAAAGGCCGGCAGGAAGAGGCCGGACCTAAATAGGAGCAGTGCCCGGCAATGAGCCAATTACCGGTGCACTGCCCCTTTAAATCTCAAAGAGCCGGGCCGCGCGCCCTAGGGGCGGAGCCACGCGCCGGGAGCTGAGGAAAGGCTAAGCAGGAGCGTGGCCGGGTAAGTGGACGCCAGCAGGGACCGGGGCACGAGCGGACCCCGAACCCGACGTGCGGGACGGGGCTCCGCTGGGAGGGAGGGGCACGGGCGCGCCTGCGACCCGGGACAGTGGTCGCAGGAGCGTCCGTGACAGTACTCCGCCCCTTGGGTCCCCACCCTTTGGCCCCCCTCTCTTACTGGATTGCAGAAATCTCTGGATAAGGCTTCGGTTCAGAATATTCTCCTCCGGCTCCCAGGACCTCTCCTCTGGGCCGAACCCCTTCAGTCCACCCGGAAGTACCGCTTTCCCTAGTTCTCCTCATGCCCAGAATTTCTTTTACCTCGAAGACATTGGGCGCATCAGCACGACGGGAGGGAAGGCTTCTGGGAAAAATTATTAATGACCAGTTGTTTCATTAAGTAGACATGAAATGAAATGCGGATTCTCAACTTAGGAGGGAGCCGGAGATTGTATGACACCAGGTTTATGAGGCCAACGATCTCAAAGGGTCCCAGGGAAAGGGGGTCCCAGTTTTTTGAGAAGGGATCTTTAGGCGGACATACCGAGACGAGAGCCACACCTTGTCACCTGAAGTGAAGACTGGAGGAGAGATTCTTCTTCTGTCCGCTTGAGTCTTCATGCGCTCGGAAGCGCGGAGCAGCGACTGGCGGGTCTGGGACCAGATGGCCTTCATATCTTGGACCAGTGCGTCTGCCGCCGGAACCTCGATAGGAGGTTTCCAGAGGGAGAGGAGGGCGGGGATGCAGGCCATACCGATGTAGAAGGGGGAGGCCCCGCGGGACTCAACTCAAGCGAGTTATAGGAGAACTCCGCCCACGGCAGTAAATTGGACCAATCGTCTTGACGTGCCGAGACGAAATTTGGCGAAGGTAACATCCCAAGACTTGGTTGCCCCCTCTCTACCTGGCCGTTCGTCTGCGGGTGGTAGGCAAGAGGAGAAGTCAAGCTTCACCTGAAGTTGGTTGCACAGGGCTCGCCAAAACCTGGAGACAAATTGAACTCCCCGGTCCGACACAATCTGCTGGGGGAGTCCATGCAGACGAAACACATGGAGGAAGAAAAAACTCCGCCAGGCGGGAGGCTTTATGGCAGGCCTGCAACGGACGCAATGCGCCATTTTGGAAAGCGATTCGTAATTACCCAAATGATGGTGTTGCCAGCCGACGGAGGGAGGTCGTTATGAAGTCCATGGAAATGTTGGGACCAAGGTTGGGTTGGAAATGGGGAGTGGCTGTAGTAGGCCTGCCGGCTTGTGACGCGGTGTCTTGTTGCGGGCACAGGAGTTACAAGACGAAACGAAGTCCTTAACGTCCTTTTCCAGCTTAGGCCACCAATAAAACCGGGATATCAGGTGGAAGGTTCTTCGGGCGCCGGGATGGCACGCCACCAATGAGCAATGTCCCCATTTTAAGATACGTCTGCGGAGAGCAGGTCGCACTGGATCGCCGTCACTGGACCGCCGTCACTGGATCGTTTCTGTCCCACAGGGGTGTAGCCCATGCCAGGGCCTTCCCGGCGAGGAGGCTAACCACGAAAAAGTCACCTGTTCCCCCGTTCAGGACAGGAACTGATCAGAACATTAGCTCCAAGTGCATAGAGCATTGGGCGATGAACCCCCTGCAGAGTTTCGGGTCTCCGTCGAACTTAGATGGGAGCGACAGACGAAGCCTGGGACCCCTCAGGACCTATGTCCTTCCCAGGGGAACCTTCCGGAGGTCCACTGGTGCTGCCGAGATGAGGCACTCTGGAGGGATTATGTGCTCAGGAAAATTTTTCCTACCCCCACGTGGAGGCACGGGAGAGAGGTCACTCTAAATTTTTTTCTCCGCTGGCCTGAAAGTGGATCTAAAAATTTAAAACCGGGAAAGAAGAGGACTACCTACCCTGGGGGGGTTAAGTCGCTGAGCCGTCTGCAGATATTGGGGGTTTTGTGGGTCGAGTAGATGCGGATGGGAAAACGGGCGCCCTCCAGCAGATAACGCCACTCCTCCAGCGCCAATTATAAGTCTAGTAGCTCCCGGTCGCCAATCGTGTAATTCCTCTTGGCCGAAGAGAACGTCTTGGAGAAGAAGCCGTATGTTACAGTCTTACCCGTGGGCCCTTTTTGCATAAGAACTGCTCCGGCTCCTACAGACGAGGCATCCACCTCCAGTGTGAAGGGTTTCATGGAATCCGGACGTGCAAGGATAGAGGCCTGTGGAGAAGGCGGACTTGAGCTTAGAGAACGCCTCCTCGGCCTCGACCGGCCAGCTGCGTGGATTAGCTTGTTTCTTGGTGAGGGCCACTATCGGAGCCACCAGCGTAGAGAAGTGGGGGATGAACTGGCGATAGTAGTTGCAGAAGCCAAAGAATCGCTGGATAGCCCGCAGCCCGACTGGGCGTGGCCACTGCAAAACGGCAGACAGTTTTCTGCTCTGGGTTGCCACAGTAGAGGCACAAGTTCCTTTGCCGACGCTGGGCCAACTCTTGCTCAGAGAGACGGGCCCGATCAATCTGCATGGGCTCTTCGGTGGGTGTTGGCAACTGTGGTGCAGGAGGCTTCTGGAACACCGGTGCCAGGCGAGGAAACCGGCAAGGTTGGGCTGACTGACGCTCTTGCCGAAGTTCTTCCTCACGTTCAAGGAAGCGTTACGTCAATGTGGGTTGCTAACCCGGATCAGTCGCTGAGGGAAGACGGGAGGTCTCTAGCGGCCAAGACGTCCTTAACTCGGCTTGAGAGTCCCTTCTTGAAGGTAGCGCACAGAGTGGCCTCGTTCCATGACAGTTCAGAGGCCAGAGTACGAAATTGTACCGTGTAGTCTCCTACAGGCAGGTCCCCCTGGCGTAAGTTTAGGAGGGCTGTCTCAGCGGAGGATGCACGGGCTGGTTCCTCGAAGACGTTGCGGAACTCACTGAGGAACAACTGTAGATCCGCCGTCACTGAATCGTTTCTGTCCCACAGGGGTGTAGCCCATGCCAGGGCCTTCCCGGCGAGGAGGCTAACCACGAACGCCACCTTCGCACGTTCAGACAGGAACTGATCAGACATTAGCTCCACATGCATAGAGCATTGGGCGATGAACCCCCTGCAGAGTTTCGGGTCTCCGTTGAACTTAGATGGGAGCGACAGACGAAGCCTGGGACCCCTCAGGACCGCAGGAGCCATAGGAGCAGGGACAACCGCTGGAGCTGGCGAAGGCTGCTGCTGCTGGACGGCGACGATTGGCTGCAACATGGTAGATAGCTGGGTAAGTTGCTGTGCCTGTTGACCAAGTTGCTGTGATTGGCGGGCAACAACGGTCGTCAGATCCGCCAGGCTGGGTAACGGCCCCATGGCGGGATCCCTGGCCGGATCCTACTGTTATGTTCTGGCGGTGGATCCACTGGACCACCGCAGGCGATGGCTTAAGCCACGGAGTGGAATCTAAGTGGAACCCGGTATTCACCAGAGCCCGCCGTAAAGCGGGATGGCCTTGCTGCGGCGGGTATCCACCAGGTCACTACCACTGGCGGGGCTTGCCTGCCGGTGCGGCCAAGGGTGCGAGGTACAGTAACGGCAGGCAGGCTCGTGGTCGTGGACAGGCAGGAGGTCAGGACAGGCGGCTCTGGTTCGTAGACGGTAGACAAGCAGGAGGTCAGGGCAGGCGGCAAGGTTCGTAGACTGTAAACGTAAGCAGAGAGTCGGTACACGGTAAGGCAAGACAGGAACGCTCTGGAACACTTTCACCATGGGAATATACGCCAAGGATCCGCGAGGCGGCAGGAAGAGCCGGACCTAAATATGGAGCAGTTGCCCGCAATGAGCCAATTACCGGCGCACTGCCCCTTTAAATCTCAAAGAGCCGGGCCGCGCGCGCCCTAGGGGCGGAGCCACGCACCGAGAGCTGAGGACAGGCTGAGCCGGAGCGTGGCCGGGTAATTGGACGCCGGCAGGGACCGGGGCACGAGCGGACCCCGAACCCGACGTGCGGGACGGGGCTCCGCTGGGAGCAGGGGCACGGGCGCGCCTGCGACCCGGGACAGTGGTCGCAGGAGCGTCCGTGACTAAAGGAATATGCAACAAATGTATTTATTTATTTTTAATGTACATTTTTGGTGCAAATTGGCATATTTGTCTATAATTATTAGGGAGTGTCATTAAATATATTACGCCAAGTGCTCCATGTTAATAAAATTGGTACAATTTGCTCAATAGGTGCTCAAAAACTGATGCAATTTATAACAATATTGATAATTTTCCCATTGCGCTAACAATATGCAATTTCGTTTTTAGAAGATGATAGGAATTTGATAATAAAATGTTTAGGATGATATCTCCCGGAATAGTTTCAACCAGAAGCAATGGGAAAGGTTTGTGACTATGGAAATAAGCAGAATTGAAAATAGATCTTTAAATAATTGTCAATATATAAAAAAGAGAAACCCAGATAATTCCAGCTCCAGTTATTTAGTCCTTTTTGACAGAATTAATGAGGCTACTCAGCTCGCCGCAGGTAAAATCCAGGTTATTGATGTCATTAATAGTGACAGCACATGTTAAGCATTGAATGAATAATCAGGTAATAATGGGATTAATTGGTTTTTCAGAGACAATCTAAAATGAATAGACAAACTGAAACATGAGTTAATAATCAGAGAAATGACCTAATCTATAGATAATATAGATATTTTAATCACTTCACACAAAACAAATTATTAAAAAAATATGCGATTCATTCGCATAAAGCAAATATGACGGGCTAAGTTTTGTTATATCACTTTGCAATAAAAGAAGAGTTGCGTTTCTTTATGATTTTACCATAACCACCAGGCACTGTCAAGATGTCTTGGAGTCCTCATCCTAAATAGAAATTCAATTCAGGATCATGCACTTTCTGAAACGGCCAAAAAAATTTCCCATTTTATGCTCACCTTGGTAGAAAATGTCCAAACTTCTTTCATTTCAAATTCAGGTCTCACTGACACAAAAATAACAAAAATAGTTGTGTAGATTTCACTTATTCCCAACACTCATACAATTTTAATTAAATAAACAGACATAAATTATAAATGGTATCATTCCATGTCGTAACAGGTTACACTGTGTTTTAAACAGATAAATAAATCATGGACTTCTCTTAAAATATTTTGTTTCACTGTTCTGCAGAAGTGTAATACATTTGATGACTGTCCTATGCCAACAACCCTATTTAATATGTCAAAAAATCAAAAATATCACATAAATAGCACTGATTTAAATTTACATTTTAAATGCATTTTTATTACTTTTTGCAAAGTCAAAAGTTTCCATACATTTCATTAGTATTTGGTAGCATTGCCCTTAAACTGTATGACTTGGGTCAAATGTTTTGGATCCTTCCACAAGTTTCTCACAAGAGCAAGAGTTGGTGGGAATTTTGGCCCATTATTCCTGACAGAACTGGTCTAACTGCCTTTTAAGCTTTGCCTATATATATTTCCAATAAGATTTTCAATAAGATTGAGATCAGAGCTTTGTGATGGCCACTCCAAAACATTGACTTGATTATCCTTAAGCCACTTTGTAACCAGTTTGGCAGTATGTTTCGGGTCATTGTCCATTTAGAAGACCCATTTCCACAAATTCCTGGTTGATGTCTTGAGATGTTGCTTCAGTATTGCCACATAATCTTCTTTCCTCATGATGCCATCTATTTTATGAAGTGTTCCAGTCCCCCCTGCAGAAAAAAATCCCCCACAACATAATGCTGCCAGCCCCATGTTTCACAGTTGGGATGCTGTTCTTCCAAGCCTCTACTTTTTTCCTCCAAATGTAACGAAGGTCATTATGGCAAAACAGTTGAATTTTAGTTTCGACAGACACAAGACATATCTCCTAAAATGTAGATAATTTTTTTCTGTGTGCATTTGAAAACATTAATCTGGCTGTTACATGTTTCTTTTAGAGTAAGTGTTTCTTCCTGGCAGAGTGCCCTTTCAGCCCATGTTGATTCAGTATTATACAGTATTTCACTGTGGATAATGACACAATCTTACCAGCTTCCGCCAGCATCTTCACAAGGTCTTTTCCTTTTGTTCTTGGGTTGATATACACATGTCAGACCAAAGCACGTTCATCTCTGGGACACAGAACCTATCTCCTTCCTGAGCAGTATGATGAGCGGACATTCCCATCTTGTTGTACTTGCGTATAATTGTTTGTAAAGATGAACAAGGCACCTTCAGGTATCTGGAAATTGCACCAAAGGATGAATCAGACTTCTGCATGTTCACAATTCTCATCCTGATATCTTGGCTGATTTCTTTAGACTTCCCCATGATGTTACGAACAGAAGCAGTGTGTTTCTGGTGTGAATTAAAATGCATCCAAAGGTGTGTCTCTCATAAGATTTCCCGGGAGTGTTCAAAGCAATGTTATTTAGCTGAAGGCTGCCTACAGATGGGGCTTTCCTTAAAATATTTATCAAAAATTAAGTTTTTAGGCATAGTATACCTTAAAAGAGTTGTCTCACCACACTATTTCACTGAGAAAAAAACAGCTTTACATTCATGCATGCTGTCTCTTCCTGATTAGGCTGTGGGTGGTTCTATAGCAGAGATTAGCATATCATCTCTGCATTCACAGCTCTTCTAATAGCACTGATGTGAGAGCAGGAGCTATTATCCATCAGTGCAGAGAGCTACAGAGCTGCAGAGAGCTACAGTAAACAAAGTAGACTTAGTAAGAAGAAGCTGCAGCACTCACTGATCCCATTTTTTTGTTACTTTTGTTCCAATTCTAAACGGTAGCACATGGACAGGAGAACAACACAAACTCAGCAGCTGAGTTTGTGTTGTTCTTCTGTCCATGTGCCAGTGTTTGGAATTTGTGGAATGAAAGTAAGAAAATTAGGATTGGTGAGTGCTGCAGTTCCTTCCTATTAAGTATTTCAATCTGGACTCTCTATATTTGCAAGCACCACTGCCACTTATCAATGGGTTAATAACATCCATGCTTGTTCAATGTGGGACGCGAGTTTGTCGAATATTCCTTTTGGATAAAATGAGGATTGGTAATTAAGTTGTTTCTTTGAGATAACACACTGTTAATAACTCAAGACTGCAGCTGTCTCCGACGTCACTCCCTGCTATTAATATAAGACACATCAAAGACTAGAAGAAGGGAGATAGGTCGAGTTAATCAACTAGTAGAGCGACCTGTAGAGTGCGCGACAATCTCTGTGGCGAGGTGGAGGGGGGGGGGAAGAGGGGCGAGAGAGGGAGGGCTCTTTATCTTTTTACTAGTGCAGTGAAGTAATGGTCTTTAATATTGAGCTATGTTTCTGTGTCCATTTTACTTTCAGTTTGGTTCTTGTTTAAAATATTAAGGATTCGGTACTCTTAGAGAAACCTGTTGCTCCTCAGACGTAATATAATCTCTCTTATCTTACCTAGGTGCAGCGAAGTATATGGTCTTAATATTGGTGTTATTTTGATGTAATATATTTCAGTATTGTCACGTACACCCTCACCAGCACGTGACATGTGGTGCGGCGAGCGGTGGAAATGGAGTTGATTTATTTATCTCCACTCTGTGCTCTCTGCACTCCTATCTCAGCTCTTACACACTCCATACATACCATCCAAGACAAGTTCCAGGACCCCGCAAAATTTGTAACGCTGCCACCACCTTCCTCAAATTCAAAAAGAAAAAGAAATCAGGGGAAGGGGTCATAAGTAGTGATGAGCGATTACGTTGACTATCCGGTCAACGGGTCGATAGTCGATATCTGGCAATTAACAATAAATATCCTGATAGTCCCGATAAATAGATTATCGTCGATGACCATTTAAAGTCAATTGGGAGAGGAACAACACCTTCATTCTTAACACCCATAACAGGGATGATGAAAGCTGAGGAATTAACATCCACAACAGCAAAACTGTATATTAGTGCTACATCTTAGGCAACATCAATTAGGTTTATAAAAGACCACAAACAAAAATCACGACCATTCACTATCCCATGTCATACACCACAGCATGACCTTTAAACCTGCATCACCCACAAATAAAAAGGTGGCCCAGAAGGCAGTATGATTTGAACATCATTTTACTTGAACTGACTTTTGAATATCCTGTACCTGGAACGCAGCATGATCCCCCAAACCTTGCTATGACCCCAGATTAAAAAAGTGCGGGGAAAAGGAGTCTTTTGAACCACCATTTAGTTGAATTCTGGACATTGACTATATTGTCCAGTACCAGCAGAATGACAATTAAACCTGTCTGACACCTAAATTAAAAAAAAGTGCAGGAAATAGGAATCTTTCACACCACCATTTTAGTTTCACTGACATAGACTATCCCTGTCCTGGGCCACAGCATGACCCCTAAACCTTTATGATCCACAGAATCATACAAGTGCACTTGCATTTTGTAACAGTGGACTTTCTCTCATTTAGAATATTTATTGGTACAACTGGCATCTTGTTTAACAGAATTTATTCATTATGGGAAGTTTTATTTAAAGTTATACATTATTACCTATTTTGTCTTTTTTTTTCAATTGGTAGATAACTAAAGCAACATAAAACACCCCTTCCCCTACCGCAGTATTTTTTACACTGTAGAATGCTGTTAATATCTCCAGCACACGCCCATTAAGTAAAACAAAAGTCCTAATACACCTTTTGCTTCTCTGAAGGAGAGATTGCAGCACAGCCAAACAGCATGTGGGTAAGATGTTTAAAGCTGAGACATTTTGAGCAGTGAACGAGTCTTGCGAGTGTTTTCTTAAAGTGTGTTTTATTCTATTTAATGTGGAGACTTTACTTCTTGAAGACTTTAGATTTGGAAGAGTTTAGAGGACAGTATGTATTACTTATTATTATAATTTAGTCACTATATCTTTTTGGTAACATCCCATGAGTTCTCACCATGTTTTACAATCTGTACCAGTGCTCAACCCTGTGCAATTGTATGCCAATCCTTGAGCAACAGTTCGAGGGCATACTATCTGTACATATGTGTGGACACTGCACATTTAGAAAGCCCGGATCCTGAATCTAAATGAGCAATAGTATTGCGACTCTCTGAGATCCATTGCCACCATGGACAGCGAGACCGCTTGCCCACTTGCGCATTCACTTCGCTCAGTGTAGAACTGGAGAGGTGTAGCATGGAGGTGAGCAGGAAACCTAAGCAGCTAGATGGGAATACAGTAAGAAAGAAGGGTAGAGGGAAGAGTGTCAGGGAGCTAGTCCTAAACTGGTACACCCCAACAAATTTGCAGATTGCGATGAAAGGGGATGTCGGTTTCTCACAGAAATAGGCATTGCTGCATCAAGACACTACCCGGTCTGCTCCATAAGATGGGGAATCATAGGAGTGCAGGTCAGGCTCGAGAGGTGCTAGTAGTTGGGGACTCAATTTATTAGGGCACAGACAGGCAATCTGCCACAAAGACCGGATCGTCCCGAACAGCTTGTGGTTGTTTAACCTGGGGCCGCGGGTTCGACATAATCGTGGTCACGGGGTTGACAATATTGCATGGGGTGGGCTGGTGAAATCCAGCAGTCGATGGTCCACATCTGGCACCATAGACAAGTAGAGGTTAAGGGTGGAGTTCCTTCAAAACGATTTCAGGGACTAAATATGCCCCAAGCACATGCAAGGACCGTCCAAGGTAATATTTCCAGAAAAAATAATACCTGTTCTCCCGAGCCACCCAGAGAGGCAGCGGGAGATTAAGTCTCTGTAGTGAATAAGTGGCCTTCTCTCTCTAATTGGTGTAGGAAGAGGGAGTTGGGTTTTTTGGGATAACTGCTGTCTCTACTGCTTGGCGACAGACTCCTATTCTAGGAGATGGGCTGCACCTAAAATGGGGATTGTGCAGCTTGTATTGGGGACAAAATGGCCATGAGAAGTTAGGAGGAATATATTAAACTAGGGACTGCGGGGGGAGGGTAAACTACACATATAGCATGCAAGATAGTGAAGATATGCTGGCAGGAATTAGGATAAAAACTAGGGGTGGAGTGGCTAGGGAGGGGTGAAGCAAATAAGTAAAAAGATCATGTTGAAAGTAATAAAATACTGACAAAAATCTCTAAATTGGCATGCTGCTGAGACCAATGCCAGGAGTCTGAACCAGCCAAAATTACTTGAACTAGAAGTATTCAAACAGCTGAAGAAGAAATATGACAAAGTGGGGGATAACTGAGACAAAATCTGGCTGACGAGAGCCTAAACGTCTGGGCGGTTAACTTGCAGGTAACAGTCTATTTAGAAAGGATCTTAAAGGCCGGACAGGGGGATGTTCTGTCTCTAGTTATAATCCTGTTCTGAAACCAACACTGCGGGAAGATATTAGGTACAAGGTAATGCGAACATGTGGAATCATTATTGTTAAATATACCATGGGGGTAAAATAACAATCATAATACAAATAGGGTCGGCTATAGAGCCACCCAATATAACAGAACCCATGGAAACATGTACCTCCTCAGGCAAATAGTCATGAGGCGGCAAATCAGAATGGAGTGCGTAATTATGGGCGACTTTAACTATCCTGTATTACATCAATATGTGGAATCTGAGAAGCTTGTAGCTTCCAAGAAGGAAATAATGACTTTTTGTCATAACTAATGAAAATTACCTTTGCCAAAGGTTCAGGAACCGACTATAGGAAAGGCCCTTCAAGACCTAATATTAACTAATAACCCTGAAGGTAACAAAGGTTTTCAGGTTGAGGGCACCTGGGGAAATTTGACCATAATATAATAAATTTCCTTTACCTTCAAAAATTTTTTGTCAAGGACCCACAAAAAAAAAAAACAAATTTTTTTTTGGGGGGGCCCAAACCTTTTTGTAAAAATGAAATCCCCCCGGGGTCAAAGGGCCGTTTTCCGCCTTTTTTCCGGGCGGAAACTGCCCTGTTTTTTGTCGCGGCGGGGGGCCAAAAATATCAAAAAAAAAAAGTTTCCGCCCGCCTCCCCAGCGTATGAGGCAAGTGGGGGGACAGGGGGCCTGTGCGGCCTGCGTATCTTCCCCGTCCGGGGAAGGCATCATACATGGGGGTAAAAGTCCCCCGGGCCCTCCCCATGTGGGGGTGAGGCGGGATTTTTGGCCCTTTCGGTGCGCCAAAATCTTTTCCGTTCGAGACAGGCTGGAGGGCAGAAATCTTTCCCAATTGGGGTGCGGAGTATAAAGCAAAAAATCCCCTTTTAAAAAGGCTTCTACATTTTTTGGGTTAACCCTCCCCGGGGGCAAGTGAAGCGGGACAAAATGCGAGGAAGCGGACGAAATCGCGACAGAAGGGCGCTCGCTCCGTGCAGAGGAGTTGTTTCCCCGAAAAAAATCGCCTTTATAAAGGCGGAAAACGTTAAAAAGGGAGCTGAATTAAAAAATAAAACTTCTTAAAAAAAAAAAAACACTTTCCCAAACTCAGAAGGGCACAATACAAGAAATATGATATTGGAAATTCCCGGGAAATACGAATTCAAATCCAAAAAACCTATTCTCTTTGGGTCGGCATAAACGGCAATAAAAAAGGACGACAAACCCCCTTTTAGTATGGGGATTTTTGGGGCCCAATCAAATAGGGGGGGAAAAAAATTTCTAGCTAGGGGAGGGTTGGCCTGAAACGGGGGCAGTTCTCAGAAAAAGGGCAAAGCTTTTACTAGGGGGTGTTGGGCCCAATCAAATAGGAGCGACAAAGCCCCATTCTCCTATGGAGAGTTGCCCAATCAGAAATAGGGCGAAAAAGCCCCTTTCTAGCCTATGGAGAGGGGGACCAATCTTTCAAAGGCGGGACAGTTAAAAATACAGTAAAAAGGGGGGAAAACGAGCTTTTTGGGTTGAAGAGCGGGGGCTGTCATTTTTCCAATCAGAGCGCGAGTACTTTCTATAGAGTTCTATGGGGGAAAAGAAATTTGCGCGCTCTGTGTTTGGGCTAATTTCAAAGACCGCCGAAATTTGGCCCAAGGGGAGAGCGAGCGACGCCCTATTGGTTTTGAAATGAAATCTGAAATCAAATTATAATGGGCCAAAATCACTTTATAAACTACAAAATTTGTCACGATGTTTATAAAAGGAATCCTAATATGGGCTAAGGGAAAAAAAATATTTTTCCCCAAAACATGTTTTTTTTTATTTTCGTTACCCAAGGATCAATTTTAAATGGTGCATCAAAAATTTTAAAAAAAAAAAACATGTTTTGGGGAAATTTAAATTTTTGTTTTTCTCCCATATTAGGGACCTTTTATATCAAATCGTGACAATTGGATGTTTAAAAATTTGATTTCGTTCTTTGATTTCAATACTTTCAAAACCCTGGGAAGGCTTTTTCGCTTATTTTCAAAATTTCGGGGTCTTTAAATAGATTAAAAGGGGGGCCTCGGAATTTTTTCCCTAAATTATGGAAAGTAGCTCGCACTCTGATTCTAAAATTGGAGGCCCCCTTTGCTAAACCAATACTTTTTCCCCTTTTTACTGTATTTTGAATTCCCCCCTTTTAAAAATGATTGGTAAATTTTCCCCATAGGCTAAAAGGGGGCTTTGTCGTGGGTTTTTAAATGGTTTTTTTTAACAATGGGTTTGCTCTTTTACGAATGAATCCTTAAATAAAAATATTTTTTTTTTTAAAAATTTTCCGAGGGTACCCCCCGGATTTATGGCCCATTCCCCCAAATCTAAATGGGAAAGGTGCCCCCTGATTGGCTGGGGTAGCCAGCCCCCCTAGCTCAGCCAATCAGCCCTTTTTTGCTTTTTCTGTATTTTTAAAATTTCCCGCCGGGTTTTTATTGGTCCAAAACTCCCCATAGTAAAAGGGACTTTTTTCCTCCATTCTGATTGGGGGGGTTTTGCCCACCAAGAGAATAGGTTTTGAATTTTAATTACGTATTTCCCCGGGAATTTTTAAAATCATATTTCTTGATATTGGCGTTCTAGAGTTTGGGAAAAAGTTTTTTTTTTTTTATGTGTATTTGTACATTCAGCTCTTTTCTGACACTGTTTTCCCCCTTTTATAAAGGCGTTTTTTTTCGGGGGAATCACACTCCTGCTGCACGGGAGCGGGGGGGCGCCGAGACTTCTGTCGCGATTTCAATCGCTTCCTCGCTGTTTGAACCTGTCCTTGCCGGCGAGGATTTTAACCAAAAAAACCAGTCTGTTGTCGGAGCTGCCGAGCGCCGCGATTGGGAGCCCCGATGGTACATGTGGACTATCGAGCGCGCGCGTCCCCCCCGGAACGCCCCACCCGAGCCCCAGCCGCCCCTGCCGCCCCTTCATGCGGGGCCGCGCCCCAAAGTGCCAAAAACTGCTCGCAGGGGATTGGGCTGGGAGGGAGTGAGCCAAAAATGGCGTTTTTAAAGCCCCTTAAAAAGCCCCCAAATTTTTTAAAAAATGGCAGAAAAAAATATAAAAGGGGATTTTTTAAAAACTCCTAGGCTACACTGTGGAGGGTACATACCTTTTGGTAATAAAAAAAATTTGAAACAGGAAAAAAACCCTGTGATCAACGGGGTGTAAAAGGGCAAAAAAAAAACAAAAAAAAGGTTTCAACTACTAAAACAGGGGGCAGGAAGAGGCCTAAGAAGCTATGGGGAAAAAAAAAAAAGTGGTAAAATAAGGATAAAGGAACAAAATGGGGACGGAAAACATATTGCTATGAAAGTAAAACTAAACCCCCAAAAATTTTTTAACTTATAAATAGTAAAAAAAATTAAAAAAAGGGAAAAAGTTGGGGCCCTTTTAAAATATGAGGGAGAGACGTAAGGGCGATGAGAAAAAAGCAAATCTATTAAAAACTTTTTCTCCCCCTTATTTACCGAGGAGGATGACCCCTTTTTTGAACAGAGGTGGGTAAAATCCAACTTAAAAATTTTTGTTAACCCCGGGAAAAGTGCAGCTCGTTTAGGAAAATTTTAAAATAGCAAA
>JAODAL010032860.1:0-46338 GCA_025379985.1 Phyllomedusa bahiana
GCCCCCTTGTAGCCGGGGCCCCCTTTAGGCCCAGTGGGCCCCCCTTGTAGCCAGGGACCCCCTTTAGCCAGGGACCCCCTTGTAGCCTTGGACCCCTTGTAGCCAGGGACCACCTTTAGTCAGGGCCCCCCTTGTAGCCAGGGACCACCTTTAGTCAGGGTCCCCCCTGTCGCCAGGGCCCCCCTTGTAGCCAGGGCTCCCCCTAGTAGCCAGGGACCCCTTGTAGCCAGGGACCCCTTGTAGCCAGGGACCCCCTTGTAGCCAGGGCCCCCCGTTAGCCAGGGTACCCCGTGTAGCCAGGGACAACCGGGAGTCAGGGCCCGTCCCCCTTGTAGCTAGGGCCCCCCCCCTTTAGCCAGGGCCCCCCCTTGTAGCCAGGGCCCACCCTTGTAGGTAGTTAAAAAAAAAAAAAAAAAACCAAACAGCCAGCCCACTTTCTCATGGCTCGGGCTATTCCTGCTCCGGCCGCCGGCTCCGTACTGCCGCCCTGCATAGGCGACGCGGTGAAGTGACGCCTTCAGCCTGCCGGGGAGAACAGCGGAGCGCAGCACTAGTGGCGCTGTGCTCCGCTGACACCGCGCAGGCCCGGGAGTCGGGGACATTAGTCCCTAACTCCCGGGCCGGTCCCTGGGCTCTCGGGACGCGGGTCCCGGGTGTCCAGTGACCAGATGCGCGGACGGGCCCCGGGGAGCTTCGGCACTGCCTCCGGGGCCCACAGTGGCTCAGGGGGGCCAACCGGGGGATTCCCCGGTCCCCCGGCGACCCAGTCCGAGCCTGTTTACGTATACCCCTCCTGAGCAGAAGTGGGTGACAACTATCCCAGTTTAGCAAGTTGTTAGTGGCATTTGGCTTATGGTACACTGTTGTACTGAGTTCCCCTGTTTTTGTTATGGACATTCTTACATAAGGAAATGGTAAAGACCGTACATTCCACTCAAAATTAAACTTGAGGACAATAGGATTATGATTCAGATAGGATACCCATGCCTTATAATCGAGCGATTATAATCGACAAAGTTGAAATCGGCACGATTTTTTAGGCTGATCGGAAATTTCCAATCACGCGATATTTTAGGTGACATTCTGCAGATAATCTATTACTATCGTGCCCTTTTCGGCGCTTCCTGTCATTTTGGCGGCCAGCTTATCAGCTTAAAGCATAGAGCAGGGTGAGCTGGGTGTGCGACGTCATGGCTGGAAAAATCACATGACCTCGTTTTGCATAGAACAGTATTTCCTGTTCAATATCAGTGTTTCAGTGTCTATCACTAGAGCAAGATGTGTGCTGCGTGTCTTTCAATACAGCTCAGCTCAGAGACACAGTTCTCTTTATTCATACAGACAACTATGCTTTTAGCTGTGAACATTAGAATATAGGTAGATTAGAGAATTTCAGTTATAAGTTAGTTAGACAGAGACTTTTAAAGAAGCATCTAGCACTGTGCAGCCACGGGGTGGGGGTTGAGGGGCGGACGGACAGACAGACAGACAGACAGGCTGGCTTAGGAAAGGAGGGTGTATATTGTGCAACCCAGACTCTGCTTGGAACCTGCATTGAAATGGCATTTTTTTACAACTTTCTGGCCAGCACACCTCGTACCTGAGGTGAAATTGTACCTTTTATTTTGTGCATCCCAGTTTTTTTCAAAGAGCCACCTTGTACTTAAATTTGGATACAGAAATTTTCTAGTAACTGTTGGTGTATTTCATTGGTGCAAAAACCACCTTTTGTTATCCGTATAACTTTAAATAGCTGTATTTCACTTTGGTGCAGCCCAGTTTTGTTCAAAGAGCCACCTCGACTTTAATTTGGATACAGAAATTTTCTAGTTACTGTTGGTGTATTTCATTGGTGCAAAAACCACCTTTTGTTATACGTATAATTTTTAACCCCTTAAGCAGCCAGCCTGGTTTGACCTTCCTGACACAGCCCTATTTTTTAAATCTGGCATGTGTTATTTTATGTAAGAATAACTTTTTCACACTTTTACCAATCCATGTGATTCAGAGATTGTTTTCTCGTGACACATTTTGCTTTAAGTTAGTAAGAAATTTTGATCCATACAATCCTTGCTTGTTTGTGAAAAATATCAAAATTTCATGAAAATTGTTAAAAATTTATCATTTTGAAAGTTCCAAAGTTTCTGCGTGCAAGACAGATAATTATTGACCACAAAATAGTTTATAACTAGCATCTACCATATGTCTACTATAGGTTGGCATCAATTTTTAAATGTTTTTTTCTTTTTTAAGACATTAGAGGGCTTAGAAATGTAGTAGTAATTTCTCACATTTTCAATAAAATTTGCAATATACATTTTTTTAGCGACCAGTCCAGTTCTGACAAGGCTTTGAAGGGCCTGTATGTTAGATACCCCATAAATGACTTCATCTAAGAGACTACACTCCTTGAAGTATGTACAACAGTGTTTAGGAAGTTTGATAAAACAATCTGGCCATGGATTACACCAGGGTACCTCTGCCCAAACTCCGGAACGTCACGACGGCCGTCGCTCAGCAGAGCCAGCGTATTGACCAGCTTGCGGCCATGATGCAGAACCTCCGTCTGCGTCTGCCGCCTCCACGCCAGCACCAGTTGCTCCTGCAGCCATGGCTCCACCTGCTCTTGCACCGGGACCATCTCTGCATCTGCTGCTTCCCTCACGCTATGATTTAGACCCGAAGAAGTGCAGAGCCTTATCAGTCAATGCTCCATCCACATTGAGATGCTGGGGCATCAATTCCCTACCGAGTGGGCTAAGGTGGCCTTCATAATTAGCCTCCTAACGGGCGAAGCTCTGGCCTGGGCTACTCTGCTATGGGACTGAGGAGATCCATTGACGGCAAATCTACAAACCTTCCTCCAGGGGTTCCACACCGTCTTCGAGGAACCTGGCCGCACCTCCTCCGCCGCCACAGCTCTGATCCGTCTCCGTCAGGATGAATCCACTGTGGGTCACTACTCCATGCAGTTCCGCATCCTAGCCTCTGAGCTGGACTGGAATAGTGAGGCTTTGGTGGCGACCCTCTGGCAAGGCCTTTCGGGGCGAATTAAAGACGAGCTCGCTATTCGGGACTTGCCATCTGCTCTGGGCGAACTGATTCTGTTAGCCACCCGAATTGATATTCGTTTGCCGAGAGACAACAAGAGCTCTGCCTCCAACGGGAGGTCGTCCGACCATGCCGGCTACCTCATCTGGCTCCTGTGTTCCAACGACCTCCACTTCCTCTGCCAATGGTTCCTGAGGATGAACCCATGCAGGTCGAGAGAGCCCACCTGACCTAGGAGGAACGCTCGCAGCGTCGTCTGAGGCAGCTGTGCTTCTACTGTGGCGGTTCTGGCCACTTCATTGGGGACTGTCCGGTGCGCCCGGGAAACTCTTGCACCTAGGGCTCGCAGGAGAGGAATCCCTAGGTGTCAGTGCGGCCTCTCCCCGTCTGACCATTCCCGTTCTCTGTGGAATTTCGCCGGACAGCACCTTTCAAGCCACCGCCTTCCTTGATTCGGGGTCCGCTGGAAATTTTGTCAGCCAAGCTCTGGTCTCCAAATTTCGTCTCCCGGTGACCCCTCTGCAGAAACCCATGTTCGTCTCCTCCGTCAGTGGCGACTATCTAAAGGACGCTATTCGGTTCTGCACTGCACCCCTCACTTTGCAGATAGGCGCCCTACACAAGGAGACTCTGAAACTTCTTGTTCTGCCTCGCTCCTCTTCGGAAATCCTCCTGGGCCTTCCTTGGTTGCAAGACCATGCTCCGACCTTGGACTGGAACACGGGCGAGATTATCCGTTGGGGCCCCGCGTGCCACTCGCGATGCCTTCCTGTACTTCGTTCTGCTCTACGGCCCGCCTCTGTAAAGTCTACGAAGCCTCTGCCGGGTCTGCCCACTCCGTACCAGGATCTAGCCGACGTCTTTTCCGAAAGACAGGCCGAAACTCTTCCCCCGCACCGGCCGTTCGACTGTCCTATTGACCTGCAACCCGGTAGTACTCCTCCCCGAGGCAGAGTCTATCCTCTTTCGGTTCCGGAGACTAAGGCGATGTCGGAGTATATCCAGGAGAATCTCCGTAAAGGCCTCATACGCAATTCTTCCTCGTCTGTGGGGGCCGGCTCCTTCTTTGTTGAATAGAAAGATGGTACTCTCTGACCCTGTATTGATTATCGGAGACTTAACAAAATTACTATAAAAAAATCGATACCCCCTGCCTCTGATCTCAGAGCTGTTCGATCGCCTGCGTGGCGCAAAATTTTTTCCAAGTTGGATTTACGGGGAGCATACAACTTGATTCGTATCCGTGAAGGTGACGAGTGGGAAACGGCCTTTAATACCAGAGATGGCTATTTTAAATATCTTGTCATGCCATTTGGCCTCTGCAACGCTCCGGTGTGCCAAAATTTTGTCAATGAGATCTTCCGCTTTTGATCGTCTTAAATCAGCTTTCACTTCTGCTTCAGTTCTGTCTCATCCGGACACGCAGCGTCCGTTTGTCCTAGAAGTGGATGCTCCTCAGTAGGTGCAGGTGCTGTCCTCCTACAGAAGTCCTCCTCTGGGAAACTACGTACTTGCGGCTTCTTCTCAAAAGCCTTCACCCCAGCTGAAAAGAATTATACTATTGGTGATTGCGAATTACTGGCCATTAAGTTAGCCTTAGAAGAATGGCGGCACTTGCTCGCCACCCCATCGATATATTCACTGATCACAAATATCTTCTCTATCTGCAGTCTGCCCAACGACTGAACCCTCGGCAAGCCAGGTAGTCACTTTTATTTGCTTTGATTTTCTTCTCCACTTTCGGCCAGCTGGGAAGAACGTCAGAGCAGAGGCCCTCTCTAGATCCTCGGACACAGTGGGCTTGGAGCTGCCTCTGCAGCACATAATTCCTCCTGAACGTCTCATTACGGCAGCCCCCGTGGACCTTCAACATCTGCCTACTGGGAAGACCTACGCACGCCCTGCCATGCGGCCCCGTATCCTGAAGTGGGGACATGCCTCACGAACTACTCCCCTGAGTCTATCCACAAGATGAATATGTCATCAATGTAGCGGGCATAGAGGAGATCCCCATCTCATGCAAGATGGATGAATAAAGGGCTTCAACATATATACTAGCCAATATTGTCCCTTGGTCTACTATGATGCCTTCCAGTCTTGCCCAAAGATCCATTGTATCCCTCACATAGGATAGCAAGGATGTGACATATTGTCTCAGGCATTTATCAATGTATATTTCTACATTTTGTGTTAAACTATTAATGTCGGAGACAATCGCACGTCCTTTAATGAGCGACAAACCCTTATGAACTCTGGGCAGGGCGTAGAAGGTTGGGACTTGTTGAAACAGGACTGCCATGAATTTAATTTCACCCTCATCTATAATTTTGTTGTTTTTAGCTCTTTCCAAAATGCTGAAAAGTTCTTTCTTAAAAATTTGTGTCGTGTCTGAGAATTTCATAGTTAGATCCATCACCTAGAATGGCCAGACACATTTTCATGTACTCAGACTGGTTGAGGAGTATCACGTTTCTACCTTTGTCAGATGGCTTGATGAGGATATTAGCGTCAATTTTCAATGAGTTTAGAGCTTGGATCTTGATCATATTTAAATTGGACACTCGTATATCCTGCTGGATCTGAGCCAGTTCTTCCATAACTAATTTTTGGAACACTTCTATACATGAAATGTCATCAATAAGTGGAGAACATGTACTCTTAAGTTTACATTTTGTGAAGGGTCCCTCCCCAACTGGTCGAGCTTATTTGCACATCAGTCGGCACGTGAACTTTTTCTGACTGGGTAGGTTGGATTGTGTTCAACACTACTGCTGACTGTTTAACTCTGTATAGAGTGGACTGGTGCTGTGACTTTCTGTGCTATATCCATGTGCTATATGTAATTAGGATACTTAGACTGTTTGTATGTATTTTTGATTATAGGTTTGCAGTGTGCAGATGATTTAAGCACCTGTAGGTGGGACTTTGAGATATCAATTGTAGCAGCCTACTCCTACGCTCTAGTTCACTGCAGTGGCATGTAAGTTGGCTAGGTCATGCCCCATAGGACTTACTGGGGTTAGTTTGATTTAACCATTGCTTACCCCATAATTGTCTGTTCGGTGAACAAGAGCAAAATGTAAGGATGCCACTGAAACATTTCTTAAGGAGGTATGAGGTATATCAGAGAAATGTTTACCAATACGTTTTTTAAGAGTTTGCGAAGTACATCCAATAAAGAACAAATGGTACACAAAATTAAATAAATAATATTTTTAGAATTACAATTAATATAATGCCTGTGGTGTACATAGAGATTGGCAGAAGATGTAATGCATTAGAGACTAGTAAAACAGAACATCACACACATCATTTATGTCCACATTTAAAAGTGTCTTTATGTCTCAATCAAGTGTGATTATCGGTGTGATTACTAATAAATAGACTTGGGGACACATCTAAATCCTTCTGGGAACACATCTAAATCCTGGATCAAACACCATACTATAGACTGGATCCAAAGTAAGTAAAGGACTATATTTGTTGACCATTTAGCATATATTTTTCAAATTAACGCTAAAAGTGGTGGAAAAGTTTAAAGGTGTTGCATTCTGTTATCCAAAACATTATGGGCCACATGTATGAAAACTGTTTAATTCTAAAGCTCACTTTTTTGCCCATAGGTTTCTATGGGCAAAAAAGTGAGTTTTAGACCTAAACAGTTTTCATACATATAGCCCTATGTACCTTGGTTTGCAACAAACTCTTTTTGCAATTGAAATTGATTCCCTCTGAAAATCACTATCCAAGGAGCAATTCCTATGAGCCCTGATCATCTCACTAACTGGAATATTATTTATATGAGTTGGATGGCATGATTTTGCATGCAATAGCCAGCAGTGTTTTTCCTGATTGTAGAAGTAACAATGCGATCCTCTATCACTGAAATAGAAAGATCTAAAAAGGAAATATTTTGATTTTCAACCTCAAAATTAAAAATCAGACCTAATGGATTATCATTCAGAAAAATTTGGAAATCTGGTATCGGCACCACATGAGGATAAAAGAAGAACTAAATATCATCTATGTAATGGCCGTACCAGATCACTGCAAACAATAAGGAGTTACAAGAATTAAATAAAAAACAATGTTTGCACCAGACTATAAAAATAATGGCCAGGGACGGTGAAAATTTAGCCCCCTTTGAGGCCCCAGTAATCTGCAGAAAAAATTGTCGAATGTAAAAATAATTATGCCGCAACAAATACCAAACTGCACACTTCAAAAAAGAGATGAAACGTCACGATGATTGCTGTAATTATGAAGAAACCAGTCCAGAGCTGTAAGTGCCTTGTCATGTGCAATAATAGTCTGCAATGAAGTGATATCAGCTGATATCCAAAAACAGTTTTTACTCCATTGAATATGGGAAAGTTAGGACTAGTGTTGAGCGATTCAATCGAAAAAGTTAAAATCGAGTCGATTTTTAAATTTTTCTTGATCTTGATCAGATTTGATTTTTTTCCTCAAAATCGGGTACAAAATCGAGATTGAGAATTAAGATTGAGCTATTTTTGCTGCTTCCTGTACTTTTGACGGCCAGCCAGACAGTACAGAGCACAGAGGGGGCTCACAAATGTCACTGCTGAGGGGGTAGGGATCTCATTGGCTGCTAAAATCACATGACCCTGTTTTATGTATGTCACTGTATTTCCTGATGAATGCCATTATGATTAGAAACTGTGAACGGAACATGTTGCTCTCTCTGCTGTGCTTGCTTCAAAGCAGGCAGATACACTATTTCCCAGCATTTTCACAAAGGAAAAGCTGCTAGATAGATTAGTTAGGTTTGGTGTAAAGCAAGATTAGGGAGTCCTAGACAGTAGAAGTTAGGGATTTTGATATTGCTGCATACTGCATCTTTGCATTACCCACAAGTTCCTTGCTGCAGTTTTGGGGTGACAGCTTGTGTACAAGACACTGTTAGGAAATCTCTCAAAAGAAAACGCTGTGATATACTGGTTTCTTGTAGAAAATGTTATTCCATGCCCAAAATTTCCTTGCTGCAGTTTTGGGGGGACAGCTGGTGTACAAGACACTGTTCTTCTATAAGACCCCATTTCCCGGATATTCCATAGAAAAAATCCTGTTTCTAATACTAGTTGCCTGTTGCAAAGTATAAGGATTCAAGAACACTGTTGATTTTGTATCAGGGATCTTCCATAAGACCACATTTCATGGATACTCCATAGAAGAAAATCTGTTTCTAATCCTAGTTGCCAGTTGCAAAGTATGCAAAGTATAGGCATTCAAAAACACTGCTGATTTGGTATCTTTGAAGTACAGTTCTTCAGTAAGAGACTCTGAAAAAATCTTGACCTTTTTAATATTTATATTTTTGAACATGGAGCAAACTAAAGATGGTAAGCGAGCAAGGAGGGGCATAGGACGGGGAGCTAGAGGTACAAGACAAGGTGCTCCTTCCAGTGCTCCTGACAACACACAAATGAGCACATATTCAATTGCAGGGCCGTCAGGCCTGTCATCACTTGGTCAGTTCCCTGTGAATCTCAGTACTGAAGAGTGTCACCAATCTGTTCATCAGTGATTAATTACTACCTCGTGATCTCAACCACGGCCACAAATGTCATCATCATCATCGACATCATTAGTCCAACCTGAAGCAAACGCAGTCCAAATGTCAACTAATGTACAGACCGCTCCATATAATCCATATTCTGAAGATCTCTTTGATGACACAATGTGGTTGGCGTCAGAAACCATTTCAAAATATCAAGAGGCCAAAGAGGATGTTTGTGTCTGCTCTGACACCAATCGCTGATGCCCTCAGAAGAGGAGAAGGAAACTGGTCAGTCGGAAGAAATCCTGAGCGGTCAGCAATTCCTCACAGTGCCTGTGGCTTCTAGCCCGCAGCTTGCGGATGTAGACTGTCAGGACGAGGGAGTCACCTGTGATGATGATGTTGATTACGACATTGTGGATTCAACGTGGTCTTTTCAGCTGCAGTTACTTGCGAGCGCCTCATCAGTGGAGAAGGACTATGTGGTAGTGTCAGTGTTGGTCTGACCTCAGAAAGGGAGAGGGCGGTCGGTTATGTCCACTGACATTAATCCCCCAGCCACGGTCAGTGGTGGCAGCGGGAACACTGCTACTGGATTTTCACCGTAGATGAGGTTCAGGACTTGTGAAACCTGGGCCTTTCTCCATCAAGTCTCAGATTTGCTGGCCGACGTCATATGCCGGATTTGCCGTCAACGCCTCAGTAGAAGAAAGAGTCTAAAGAATTTAACCACAAACATGAACAGGCACATACATCTAAAGCATGAATTGATGTGGAGATGTCACTTGGAGAAAAAAGGCCACACAGGTCCTGGGCTTCCCACTACTGTGACATCCTATGTCTCCTCCTCCACCACTTCCAAGACCAAGAGGTCCTCAGCTGCCGATGTGCCGGAGTAGCATGAACAAGCATCATCCCCAGTTACAGATATTGTCGGCCGATTCTCACCGCCACCAGCAGAGACACAGCTTACCCCTTTTTCATCCACCATTTTGACTGGCAGCCAGCCTTCTGTGTACCAGGTGTGGAAGCATAAGAAACGCTTTCACCCCAACCATCCCAAAGTCAAAAACCTGAATGTCCACATTGCAAGGCTATTGACCTTGGAAATGTTTTCTTTCCGCCTGGTGGACACAGATGAGTTTCGCCATGTCATGGCCCTTGCATGCCCCCAATACCAGATGCTGAGCAGGCATTTCTTTGCCAGAAAAGCTGTCCCTGACCTGGCCAGTCCACCAAAGTCCATATCACTACAGACACATGGACCAGTAAGCATGGTCAAGGACGTTACATCTCGCTGACTGCTCACTGGGTGAGTTATGTGGTTGATAGTGTCTCTGGTGATGTGATGATGGTGGGTCATGGGCTCGGTGAACACTCTTCCACACTGCTGGGATGGTGCAGGTTCCAGATCCTCAACCTCCACGGGTAGCATCACGTGCCAAGAGAACCCAGGCCGTTCTGAAATTAATGTGTCCAGCAACATGCTGGAATTCCACCCTCCACATACTCCAGCAATTGTGGCAGCAGCGTAATGCCATTATACAGTATGAAGTGTCGTATGGCCTGACGAGCAGTGTTGTGGACCTCGGGGTGTTGAGCCATAGAGAGTGGAGGCAGGTGAAAGATCTCTGCACCATCCTTGACAGTTTTGAAGACACCACCAAATTGGTCAGTCAGGAAAATGCCATTGTCAGCATGACCATTGTGGTGATATTTGTTCTGGAACAAGTGTCAGACACTCTGCGACAGCAGGTCCAAGCCGTGATGGAGGAGGAGGCTGATACAGATGCGGACACAGAGCCTTACTTACCAGAGGATATAGAAGGCCCGACTGTTTCCCAAATTTATAGGTCTTTTTTATGCAGTGGGTCGGGGTCCAGGGCTGGTGCAGGATGGCACTTCAGCTCACAGAGTACAGCGCATGAGGCTAGCAAGGACTGAGGTGACGCTCAGAATGAGGAAGTGGAGGAGGATGATGAGACAGGGCTGGACACCGATGGTACCGATTTCCCTACAGTGGTAAAAGGTTGGCACAGATTTCAGGAGGAGGAGGAAGATCTGTTTAGTGCTCCTCGACTCAGAGTGTTGGGAAATCCCGGCAGCATCATGCACGTGAGTACTTGGATGCTACATTACCTGCAACATGATCCACACATCAAGGCAATTAAAATGAACAGGAGTTACTGGGTGGCCACCCTCTTTGATCCACGTTACAAATCAAAAGACAGCAAATTCCTTCCACCCACTCAAATTGACAGTAGAATGCAGGAATTTGAGACAGTGCTCATTGACCAACTAGAGACATCTGTTGCGTCTTTTTCACGTTCTAACGTCACATGGCACAACGTCAGCATCGTGCCAGCAGTAAAATGGCAAGTAGCCGTAGCAGCAGGAGGCTGTATGGCAGAAGCCTACTGGGTCACATGTGACAATCGTTATTTACCACCTCACCAACGCCTGTAAGGCAGGGCAGCATTCAGACACACAGAGTCCACCTTAAAACCATGGTCCATGACTACCTGCGGCTCATCCCCGATGTTTTTTGGACTTGGTCCGAATCAACTTCTGGGTGTCCAAACTGGATAAATGGCCTGAGCTTGCTCAGCATGCCATAGAAGTTTTATCCTGCCCAGCATTATCTCGGAACGCATATTCAGCACAGCTGAAGGAGTGATAACGGACAAACGTATACGTCTTTCCCTTGAGAATGTGGATCATTTGACATTTATCAAAATGAATCAAGCGTGGATCTCTGATGATTTTGTTGCCCCGGTTTTCGATGTCACCGACTAGTAAACTATAGCACATCTTCTTTACAATGTGTAATACACATTAGACATTGAAAAAAATCAATGCTCCTATTGAAAAAAAATCTTATTCCAAATTTCTTCATGCAAATTTTATTCTGAGTGTCCAAAAGGTCATTTTTGCTGGTTTTGGTGTCAGGCTACTGTAAAAGGGGTGCCAATAGGGCAGTACTCCTGTCAGTTGCCCTAATCAAAAAGGGTCCCAGTGATATGTTAAAAATAGGAACTAGTAAAGTGTGGGGGCCCCATTTAATTGAGCTGCATGGGGTCCTGAAACGGTTCATAGATGACTGACGGCAGCCCTGGCTACCACTGCACCCCCTATAACTACAGCCCTGCCAGCTGAACCTCCATGTTCCCCGTTGGGATGTTCTTGCTGCCACCACATATACTGTATGACATGTTCTTGGGCCCTGGTGCAAAAAGTGATAGGGGGCTACTGCCATTTACCATGTGCCATTTCCAATACCGATGTCTTCTTATGCATCAAAGGGGCCTCGTAGCAGCTGCTACCACTGCACCTTCTATAGCTACACAGTCCTCATCTTTTCAGTTAGCCATTGAAAGGAATGAATTATTTTAGCCTGTGAATTTTTTTCTGTGACTCTCAGAGCCAAATTGTCTTCACTAAGTTGTAACATGTATCCAGTTTATTGTTATAGATAGTAATTCCAGCTTTTCCTCGCCTGTTTCAGAATAAAAATTAACTGGATCATCTTCTCTCATTGACTTTAATGGGAATCGGCGATTGATCGAGATTGAGATTGAAAAACGATACCATTTTTTTAAAGTAGACAATCGACTCGATCTAGATTTTTTTTAGTGATCGCTCATCTCTAGTTAGGACAAGACTTGCTGGGTGTCCCTAAGATAGCCAGGAATTAGGTTCATAAGTGTTTGAAAAGAACTATCTAGCCATGCCGATAAATTTTCGCTAAGGGAACTGATCTAGGCCACGATAGGTCAAAACGACGGTGGAAAGCACGATTTATGGACCTTTGGTAGCGAATGAAAAATAACCATAACGGGATGATTGTTTATAAGAAGCTCAGCAGTTTTAGAGGAAATTAATGCTAACAAAACTCCTTCATTAATAAGTAATATACATTGAGATTTAAATTCCTGAGTGGGGTTAGTGGACAGCTTCTTTTAAGTATTACTTTCTGAAAATAACATCTCATTTTGTGATTTGTAAACATCCTTAGCCAAAATTATAACAGCTCCCTCTTTATCTGCTTGATGAAAAACCAAATCTTCAAAACACCTGTAACGGAGGAGTGGATCCGCTGGGCCAACGCAAGCGATGATAGCTAAGCCACGCCAGGGAACGGAATCTAAGTAGCCCCCGGTTTTCACCAGAGCCCGCCGCAAAGCTGGATGGACTTGCTGCGACGTGAGGCTACCAGGTTGTTACCCCTGACGTGACTTGCTTGTGATGGCAGCTGGGGTACAGCGTGGTACAGAAACGTAATCCGAAGGCGTAGTCGGGGACAGGCAGAAGGTCAGGGCAGGCGGCAGAGGTTCGTAGTCAGAGACAGGCAGAAGGTCAGGGCAGGCGGCAAACAAGCAAGGTCAGGAAACATGAGCAAGCGGACTAAACTCCAAAACTCTCAAAACGCACCAAGAACACACCAACAGACTGGCAGGAAGTGTTGGGGGCAGATACCTTAAATAGAACCAGCGCCCGACAATGGACCAATTATCGGGACGCTGGCCCTTTAAATTTAGAGAAGTCGGAGCGCGCGCGCCTAGAGCAGAGGCCACGCGCACGGCGGCCGGGAGCGCCGTTCACAGGAGCGCGGACAGGTAAGGAACGCGGCGCCGGGACCCGGACAGCAGGGGGAAGGTCGCGGGCATCCGCAGCTGCCGCTCCCGATCCCCTGCTCGCAGGGTGACGGTCGCGAGGGGCCGCGGAGCCCGCGACCCCCGTGACAGTACCCCCCCGGAGGTCTCCCCCTCGTCTGTTGAAACCTATAGAGGCGGTCAGGCGACAGGTTGGCCTCCGGGTCCCACGACCGCTCCTCCGGCCCGAACCCCTTCCAGTCAATGAGAAGAACCGCTTCCCCCTCACTGTCTTCTGTGCCAGCACCTCCTTGATCTCAAAGATGTTGTCAGATTGGCCACAGGAAGAAGCGAGACAGCCCCCCGGGGAGAAGCGATTCAGTACCACCAGCTGAGGAGAGAGACATGGAAGGAGTTCGGGATGCGCAGGGTAGGAGGCAAGCGGAGCTTGTAGGACACCGGATTAAGTCGTTGCAGTACCTCAAACGGACCCACGTATTTAGGGCCTAACTTATAAGAAGGCACCTTAAAGCGAATATATTTGGTGGCCAACCAAACCCTATCGCCCGGCTCAAATAGGGGCGGGGGCCTACGGTACCTGTCAGCCTGAGCTTTGGTGCGAGCAGAAGCCCGTAGCAGGGCCCGTCGCGTGAGCTGCCAGAGAGCCTTGATGTCCCTTACTTGGGCATCCACAGCCGGGACATGACACGAGGTGGCCAGGGGGAGAGGCGGGCGGGGATGTAACCCAAACACGACAAAAAAGGGGGAGGCCCCAGCAGATCCCGAATCTAAAGAGTTATAAGAAAACTCTGCCCAGGGAAGAAGATCAGACCAGTTATCTTGACGGGCGGACACAAAATGCCTCAGGTAGGTGCCCAACACCTGGTTAACCCTCTCAACCTGCCCATTGGTCTGGGGGTGGTATGCGGAAGAGAAGTCTAACTGGACCTGCAATTGACCACACAAAGCCCGCCAAAATTTAGCAATAAATTGGACTCCCCTATCTGAGACAATATGTAAAGGGAGACCGTGCAGACGGAAAACGTGACTGAAAAAATGTTGGGCCAGCTAGGGGGCAGAGGGTAACCCAGGCAGTGGGATAAAGTGGGCCATCTTGGAAAAACGGTCAGTCACAACCCAGATGACCGTGTTTCCAGATGAGGCCGGGAGATCAGTAATGAAGTCCATGGCTACATGGGTCCAGAGTTTTTCCGGAACCGGGAGCGGCTGAAGAAGGCCCGTGGGCTTGAGGCGAGGAATCTTATTACGGGCACTGGAGGTGCAGGCTAGAACAAAGTCCCTCATATCCTGAGCAAGAGTAGGCCACCAGTAATATCGGGAGACCAATTGAAGTGACCTATGGACTCCTGGGTGCCCAGCCGTATGAGAAGAGTGTCCCCACTTCAGGATTCTAGGGCGCAAGGCAGGTCGCACATACGTCTTCCCGGGGGTAGGTGCCGGAGGTCCATGGGGGCAGCCGTGACGAGTCGCTCCGGGGGGACAATGTGCTGGGGAGGAGGCTCAAGGCCCACCGTATCCGAGGAACGAGATAGAGCATCAGCTCTGAGGTTTTTCTCGGCCGGCCGAAAATGTAAGCGGAAGTCAAAACGGGCAAAGAATAATGACCACCTGGCTTGCCGGGGGTTCAGGCGTTGAGCCGACTGAAGGTAAAGAAGGTTCTTATGGTCTGTGAAAATGTCAAGAGGGTGGTGAGTCCCCTCCAGCAGATGACGCCATTCTTCTAGAGCCAGCTTTATGGCCAGTAATTCACGATCACCTATGGTATAGTTCTTCTCGGCAGGAGAGAATGTCTTGGAGAAAAAAACACAGGTACGTAGTTTACCAGCGGAGGATCTCTGCAGGAGGACAGCACCAGTCCCGACCGAAGAAGCATCCACTTCCAGAATAAACGGACAGTTAGGGTCTGGGCGAGACAGGACCGGAGCCGAAGCAAATGTCGCTTTGAGCCGGTTGAAGGCTTCTTGGGCCTCTGGGGCCAGGATTTGGGATTGGCATTCTTCCTAGTCAGGGCCACCAAGGGAGCCACAAGTGTAGAGAAGTGGGGGATAAATTGCCTATAATAATTAGCAAATCCCAAAAAACGTTGAATGGCCCGAAGGCCCACCGGTTGTGGCCACTGCAGCACCGCGGAGAGTTTGGAGGGATCCATCCGGAGACCCTTATCTGAGACGATGTACCCTAAGAAGGGTAAGCTGGCACGTTCAAAGAGGCACTTTTCGGGTTTGGCAAAGAGCTGATGAGTGCGGAGTCGCCTGAGGACCTGGCGGACATGGTGGCGATGAGTCTCGAGATCAGGGGAGAAGATGAGAATATCGTCCAAGTAGACGATTACACAGACATAGAGTAGGTCCCGAAAGATCTCATTAACAAAGTTCTGAAATACTGCCGGGGCGTTGCAGAGACCGAAAGGCATAACCAAATACTCAAAATGGCCGTCCCGTGTATTAAATGCCGTTTTCCATTCATCGCCTTCCCTAATGCGGATTAAATTGTAGGCCTCGCGTAGATCCAGTTTAGAAAATATTTTCGCCCCACGCAGGCGGTCAAAGAGTTCGGAGATCAAGGGCAACGGGTAACGTTTTTTTATGGTAATTTTATTCAAGCCCCGATAGTCGATGTATGGCCGGAGGGACCCTTCTTTTTTCTCCACGAAGAAGAAGCCAGCTCCAGCCGGAGACGAGGACTTACGGATGAATCTTTTGCGGAGGTTCTCCTTGATGTATTCAGACATAGCCTTAGTCTCCGGGACGGAGAGAGGGTAAACCCGGCCTCTGGGAGGAGTACAGCCAGGTTGCAGGTCAATGGGACAATCATAAGGCCGGTGTGGAGGAAGCGTTTCAGCCTGACTCTCCGAAAAGACATCGGCAAAGTCCCAGTATGGCGAAGGTAGACCTGGAGGAGGCTTGGCAGACTTCCGGGAGGTGACTTGAGGAGCGAGTTGCGGCTTAGACAGGCAACGAGAGAGACACGCGGAACCCCAACGCATGACTTCACCTGTGCTCCAATCCAAAGTCGGGGTATGGTCCTGTAGCCAAGGAAGGCCAAAAAGGATCTCCAAGAAGGATCGAGGCAGGACAAGAAGTTGCAACGTCTCCTTGTGAAGGGCCCCAATTTGCAAGAATAGTGGGGCCGTACGGAAGCGGATCGCGTCCTTAAGGCATTCGCCACTGACCGAGTAGACGAACATAGGTTTCTGCAACAGAGTCACAGGAAGACGAAACCTGGTCACAAGTTCGTGGCTTATGAAGTTTCCTGCTGATCCTGAATCAATAAAGGCGGTGGCCTGAAAGGTGTTGTCCGGAGAAGCACCAATATATACGGGCATGGTCAGACGGGGAGAGGCCGTTCTGACACCTAGGGTTGCCTCTCCTACGAGCCCTAGGTGCAGAAGTTTCCTGGGCGCACCGGGCAGTCCCCAATGAAATGGCCAGAACCGCCACAATAGAAGCAGAGCTGCTTCAGACGATGCTGAGAACGTTCCTCCTGGGACAGGTGGGCTCTCTCGACCTGCATAGCTTCCTCTTCAGAGGCCGTTGGAGGAGGAAGGGGTGACCGCTGGAACGTGGGAGCCAAGCGGGGGAAACGGCGTGGATGGATGGTTTCCCCTTATAGGCGGAGCTCTTGTTGCCTTTCGGCAAAGCGAATATCCACTCGGGTGGCCAAATGGATTAGGTCATCCAAGGCAGCTGGTAGATCCCGAGCGGCGAGCTTGTCCTTGATTCGCCCCGAGAGGCCTTGCCAAAATGTCGCCACCAACGCTTCGTTGTTCCAATCCAGCTCCGAAGCGAGAGTGTGAAACTGCACCGAATACTGACTGACTGTGGTGTCGCCCTGAGGTAGCCGGAGCAGCGCTGTGGCAGCCGAAGAAGTACGGCCTGGTTCCTCGAAGACGGTACGGAACCCCCGGAGGACAGTTTGGAGGTCCGCCGTCAGAGGATCCCCTCGACCCCATAGTGGCGTAGCCCAAGCCAAGGCTTCTCCAGACAAGAGGCTGATTATGAAGGCCACCTTGGCTCGCTCTGTAGGGAATTGATGCCCCATCATTTCGAGATGGATGGAGCACTGGCTGATGAACCCTCGGCACTTCTTGGGGTCTCCATCGTAGCGTAAGGGGAGTGGCAGATGCAGAGAAGGACCCGGCGCCGAAGCAGGTAGAGCAATGGATGCCGGAGCAACAGATGCAGGTGCAGGGGCAGCAGCCGGAGGAGGCAGACGAGTCGCCAAGTTCTGCATCATGGCCGCTAGCTGGTCGATACGTTGACTCTGCTGGGCGACAGCTGTAGTGATGTCCCGGAGATCAGGCAGAGGTACCCTGGCGGAATCCATGGCCAGTCTGTACTGTAACGGAGGAGTGGATCCGCTGGGCCAACGCAAGTGATGCTAGCTAAGCCACGCCAGGGAACGGAATCTAAGTAGCCCCCGGTTTTCACCAGAGCCCGCCGCAAAGCGGGATGGACTTGCTGCGGCGTGAGGCTACCAGGTCGTTACCCCTGACGTGACTTGCTTGCGATGGCAGCCGGGGTACAGCGTGGTACAGAAACGTAATCTGGAGGCGTAGTCGGGGACAGGCAGAAGGTCAGGGCAGGTGGCAGAGGTTCGTAGTCAGAGACGGGCAGACGGTCAGGGCAGGCGGCAAACAGGCAAGGTCAGGAAACGTGAGCAAGCGGACTGGTACACGGGTAATCAAGACTAAACTCCAAAACTCTCAAAACGCACCAAGAACACACCAACAGACTGGCAGGAAGTGTTGGGGGCGGATACCTTAAATAGAACCAGCGCCAGACAATGGACCAATTATCGGGAAGCTGGCCCTTTAAATTTAGAGAAGTCGGCGCGCGCGCCCCAATAGCAGCGGCCACGCGCATGGCGGCCGGGAGCAGCGTTCACAGGAGCGTGGACAGGTAAGGGACGCGGCGCCGGGACCGGGACAGCAGGGGGAAGGTCGCGGGCAGCCGTAGCTGCCGCGCCGCATCCCCTGCGAGCAGGGTGATGGTCGCAGGGGGCAGCGGAGCCCGCGACCCCCGTGACAAGACCTTATAAGCCCTACGTTAACTATGAGTAAGATTAATAGAAAAAATATTTTTAGAATGCCTCAACTAACTCCTGAACTTTATCCGGAATAGGGGTACATGATTGTATAGGATAAAAAAAACTGATTGCCTAACTGTTAAATTGAAACAGGATGGTAATTCGTTTCACTCACTGCAGAAAATCAGGTACCAAAGCACTTCCGAAAAAGAAACCAGATTGACCATCAGAAACCAATCTCCTAACTTTCAACATTATTATTATTATTATTTATTTTAGAGCGCCCTTGATGCCCTGTACATTTGAGGCAGGTACATAAATAACATTGGTCAAACAATTACAAAGTGACAATAAATTACTAACAACTGGTAAAGAGGGAGAGAGGACCCTGCCCGTGAGGGCTTACAGTCTACAGGGAAAGAGAAAAGAGACAGAAGGTGAGGGGCAGACATGTTTGTGGGGTGGAGTAGTGCAAGGCGCTTACTGTTGGTTATAGGCAATCCTGAAGAGATGGGTTTTCAGGTTACGTTGGAGGCAAGTGAGAGTGGGGGAGAGTCTGAGGTGTTGAGGCAGTGAGTTCCAGATAGTGGAGAAAGCACGGGAGAAGTCTTGGAGACGGTTATGTGAAGAGCTGATAAGAGGAGAGCAGAGAAGAAGGTCCTGTGAGGAGCGGAGGTTGTGTGAGGGGAGGTATCTGGAGATAAAGGCAGATATGTATGGAGGGGAGAGGTTATGGAGAGCATTGTAGGTCAAGGTTGCTAGCTTGAACTGGATTCTCCAGGCAATGGGTAGCCAGTGAAGGGATTGGCAGAGGGGAGAGGCAGAGGTGTAGCGAGGAGAGAGGTGGATAAGACGAGCAGCAGAGTGCAGGATGGTTTGGAGGGGAGCGAGAGTGCTAGATGGGAAGCCACAGAGAAGAATGTTGCAGTAGCCTAGGCGGGAAATGACAAGGGCATGGACAAGCATTTTTGTGCTTTCAACGTTAAGGACTGAGCGAATTCGGGAGATATTTTTCAGGTGGAGGTGGCAGGCAGGGGCAAGGGTTTGAATGTGCGGTTTGAAGGACAGATTGGAATCAAAGGTTATCTCAAGGCAGCGGACCTGTGGAGCTGGTGAGAGCGTGTAGCCATTGACAGTGATAGAGAGATCGGGTGGGGGGATAGAGTGGGATGGTGGGAAGATGATAAATTCAATTTTCTCAACATTTAGTTTTAGGAGGCGAGAGAAGAAGAAGGTGGATATGGATGAAAGACAGTCAGGGATCCGGGAGAGTAGAGAGGTGACATCAGGGCCAGAGATGTAGAGTTGGGTGTCATCAGCATACAGGTGGTATTGAAAGCCATGTCATGCTATGAGCTGACCCAGGCCGAGGGTGTAGATAGAGAAGAGTAGTCGGCCCAGGTCTGATCCCTGGTGGACACTAACAGACAGCGGGCGAGAGGAGGAGGTAGTGCAAGAGTGTGAGATGCTGAATGTTCTATTGGTGAGGTATAAGGAGATACAGGAGAGGGCCAAGTCCGTGATGCCAAGGGAGAAGAGGATGTGTAGGAGAAGTGAATGGTCGACAGTGTCAAAGGCAGAGGACAGGTCTAGAAGGAGAAGCACAGAGTAGTGTTGTGAGGCTTTGTTAGTTGCTAGGTCGTTGGTGACTTTGGTTAGGGCGGTTCCGGTAGAGTGGTGAGGTCGGAAACCAGATTGCAGTGGGTCAAGGAGAGAGTTGGCGGAGAGATGGGAGAACAGTTGAAGATAGACATGCTGTTCAAGAAGCTTAGAGGCGAATGGAAGCAGTGAGATGGGGCGACAGTTGGAAAGAGAGGAGGGGGCAAGAGATGGTTTCTTAAGGATGGGGGTGATGTAGCGTGCTTAAAGGCAGAAGGGAAGATGCCAGAGGTTAATGATAGATTGAAGAGATGGGTGAGGGCTGGGATAATGACAGCACTAAAGTCAGATATGAGGTGGGATGGCAGTAGATCAAAACAACAGGTGGGGAGGTTGGATTTGGACAGTAGAGAGGAGAGCTTTTCATGAGTGACTGGAGAGAAGCAAGTTAGGGGATAATAGTGATGAGCAGGTGTAGAGGTGGGCTGTGGGCTTCAGGAATAGAAGTAGGCAGAGGGGAATTTGGGATGAAGCTTTGTCTGATGAGATTTATTTTATTTTGGAAGTGAGTTGCAAAGTCATCTGCTGAGAGGAGAGGTGGGGGAGGAGATGGAGGTGGACGCAGGAGAGAGTTGAAGGTGTTAAAAAGTTGTCTGGGGTTGTGAGCCTGGGAGGATATGAGAGTCATGAAGATGTATTGTTTGGCTGAGGTGAGTGCAGATTTAAATGTGTGTAGTGATTGTTTGTATAAGGTGAAGTCAGCGGTGGAGCGAGTTTTCTTCCAGCGGCGTTCGGCAAATCTGGAAGCTCGTCTCAGCTGTTTGGTGGATTCTGTGTGCCACGGTTGTCAGGGTTGTGTGTGAGAGGGGCAACCGCATCAAGAGTGGAGGTGATTGTGTTGTTGTAGAAAGTGGTGGCTGCGTCTGGGTTAGTAAATGAGGATATGGTTGAGATGGTAGGAAGAGAGTCAGAGAGAGTGCAACGGTTGAGGTTTTTTATGTTCCTGCGTGGGTGTACTAGATTTGGTGCAGGAGGGGCAGGTGGAGTGGAGGTGGAGGAGAAGGTGAGCAAGTTGTGGTCAGAGATAGGGAGAGGAGAGTTTGAGAGGTTAGATAGGGGGCAGAAGCATCTAAAAATGTTTACGGAGAGTGATGTTTCTAGCCAACTTATTGACATCTAATAAAGTGTTTTACAAATCAAATTTGCATGAAGGTGAAAAAGAAAAACCTTGTGATAAACCGGACAATTGATCAGCACAGAAGATTTTTGCAAATAAATTAAATACCTGAATATCAACATTAGAATCATAACCAACCAGAGTCTATTTCTTTCTCCGATGTGGGTATCTGTCTACGTTTTTTCCCTGCTCACCATTTATTGTCTTCTGTTTCATATTAGGGACAGATCATTGAGTTGATTCATCTGTTTTCTCATATCAGTCAGGAATCTCAGAAGCCGAATCTGAAGTATCTGCATTGGTAGAGTTAAAAGTTCACTCGAGCGCCATATTGATTATGAGGAAAATTAGACCAGTTATAAACCGAATTGGTTTTATCATCCTGGAAGTCACATATATATTTTTGTTGTTTAGTTTTAGCAATGGTGCTTTCCAAAATCAACAGATTTTTTTCTAATACATGCTTCCAATTGATTACAAAGTTCCTTAATGGATGCTTGAGTTAGTGTGATCTCCTCCAATATTTTATTTAAACTGGTTTCCTCATAAGACACAATCGCATAAGTTTCAATGAACAGTCAGAGAGGACACGTTCTCAATCTTTAGTAAATTGCTCATCAAACAACATAGTAGGACATTTTCTCAATCTAAGGCCTCTAGGAATCATCTCTTTAGAAATATATTTCTGTAATGTGAATAAATCCCACCACATTTTAGTCTCTTTAATTATAAGCTTTTCAAATTTGGCCATGAGTACCTGACCTGTATATCAACAGTGTCTTGAATATCCTGGGCTGCATTACTGAAGATCTGTGCCATCCGTTTTTGCTGATCCGTTAATTCCTCCAAAGGTTTAAGACATAACATGTCCGTTTGTACAGCAGCATCTGATTTCATCACAGCCATTTCAGATACACTCTCCAAAACCTGCTCCATGCTGAAATACTAATCAAGTGGATGAATAACTTATGGAAGATCCAAGTAGGGAAGCACGGTGATTCTACAAAAGTAGAAACAAACAAGAAATCAGCTAACCCAGTCCTTTCCATTCCGAAAGCAAGAACACGTGGTGAACATGGCCACCCATGTAATTGCAAAAAAAGAAATATTGTTCAGCTTCCAATAAGATCCAAATTTAGTAAAGTAATTGTAAAAACAGAACATGGAGCAGAAAAGGACATTCAAGACATTAAAAAAACGCCCTTACACGTTTCAGGCTGTAAGTGCCCTTTATCAAAGGCACAGCATAGTAAGCCAAACAATAGGTATATATACTCCAAAATGTCTTGTGGCAGAGCGACTGCTGTTAGTCGCATGATCCTGCCACTAGAGGGTCTACGGCCGGAGACCCTCTGCAGATGCGCCACCGAGGAACTGGGCTCGGTGGGGAAAAGCCACCTATTTTGTGTCAGTATTATATTACTGACACTTACGGTAGCGGCTAGAATAGCTGCAAGGCAGCTAGGTATGGGGTGGCTCTTCCGGGACAGCTATAGTGTCGGGTGGGTGGCTGTCCCCGCATTCCAGGTCCCTGGGTTCCAGCCCAGATATTGGACATCTCTGGAGGCCTATAAAAGCCTAGTACTCCAGGTGATCGGGGGGGCGTGGCTGTTACCTGAAGGTGTGAAGCAGCAGAGCTGAGAGAGAGAGCTCTGGCCCCCAGAGGCTACAGGGAAGCCTAGGACACAGTGTGGAAACTGTATTTTTGAGGGGCTGTGCGATAGGCACAGACCTCGGGACAGAGAGGGACTCTGTAAGTAAGTTAGTGGCCAGACGGCCAAGGGTTTTATTTTATGTGTTTTGTTTTGTACACTGTGTGCCTTAATAAAGTTGGCTGAAGCCATAAAGAGAAGCCTAGTGTCGGAGTGCCATTATCGTTCTACCAAGGACGGCGATCCAAAGCGAGAAACCCCCGGGACGGGCCAAGATGGTGTCCCAGAGCTGAGCGGCAGCTTACAGTATGCATAATTAAGCAATTAGAAACACATGAGCAAATACAAAGAAAGAAAAAAAGAAAGGAAAAAAAAACATACATAGAACAAATACAAATAACAGTATATAAATAAATATAAACAATATACCAAAATAAATATACTGATAAATCAAATCAGAACGTTTATTCGTGCCCTTTGGGAAACGACTACCGAACATAAAAATCCAATAAGCTTCACTAAAGTACATATTGTCCCACAAAATAAAAGCCCTCATGTGTCTAGGTAGGTGGGGAAAAAAAAAGTTATGGTTCTTGGAAGGCAGGGAGGGAAAAATGAATGTGACAAAAAAAAAAAAAGCCTGCAGCGGGAAGAAGTTAAAGCAGTTCTTATCTCTTGCTTGTGTACAGAAGGTTTCCTAGGTTATCAACCACCTCTCTGTGCCTATCAGTGACCAAGATCATGATGTTACTCTCTGCTGTGTCTTACCAGCAACACAGAAGACTGTTTATCTTGATTACTGTTACGGATGTGGTAGTGGATCCTCTGGACCACCACAAGCGATGACGTAAGCCACGCCAGGGAGCGGAATCTAAGTAGGTCCGGTTTTCACCAGAGCCCGCCGCAAAGCGGGATGGACTTGCTGCGGCGGATTACTACCAGGTCGCTACCCCTGACGTGACTTGCTTGCGGTGGCAGCCGAGGTGTTGCGCGGTACAAAATCGTGAAGCAGGCTCGTAGTCGGAGACAGGCAGAAGGTCAGGACAGGCGGCAATGGTTCGTGGTCAAGGGACGGAGGCAGAAGGTACGGTACACAGTAAACGGGACAAGACACTTTTGGAACGCTTCCTCTCCAGGCACAAGGCACTATCGATTCGGCAAAGGTGCTGGGGAAGAGGCAGGGCTTAAATAGGGTCCGTGCCCGGTGAGAACCAATCACCGGCGCACTGTCCCTTTAAATCTCCCGGCAGTGCGCCAGGACGGGACCAGGAGCGTGGACAGGTAAGTGCGCCCCAGACGTGCCGGGGTGTCCGCGGCCCGAGCATCGGGCTGCGGCACCGGCCGCAGCAGGAGGTGCTGCGGCGTTGCGGGTGTGCCTGCGACCCGACACGAGGGTCGCAGGGACACCCGTAACAATTACTGACATATTTTAACCCTTTAGAGCTGTGCAGCCCTGTGCCCTACTGTTAAAACTCCCCCATTATCAATGTCCCACTTACAGGTTTAGCTAGGAACAGCAAAACTGAATTTTCAGTCACAGCTTTAAACCACCCAGAGCCTAAACAGAAAGTGAGAGCCTGAAGCTGACTGTGAGGAGCAGACTCTGTGAAACAGCCAGATGGTAAAACCCCTTGTATATTAAAGATATTTTTGTGGATGTCTGTCTTTTTTTCAGATTTACAAAACACACTATTCAAAAAAGTTATTGATATTTAGCTTTTGGTGGAAATTTCAGTATGAACATAAAAATTTCTGACTTTTTTTTTAATTAACTAAATAAGACCATCCCAACACCTTTTGCACAACTTGCTGATCTCTAACAAGGAGCTTAATGGCAAGATAAACAACAGGCGTTTGATCCCTGCATTGCCCAATAAATTTAGGGGATCAATTTGAATTGGGATTTAAACAGTCCACCCCATCATGCTGTTCACATTTTGACATCATGAGAACAAGAAAACATCTTACAATTGATCAACAGTAGCTCGCCATTACGAGGCTTTAAGCAGGATGCTTTCAAACGGAAGTGGCCACTGAGCTTAGAGTCTCACAGAGTGGCATCAGCAGGTTGCACTAGAGATAAAGAGAGACTAAAAGAGTCACAGAAAATGACTGGCAAAGGTACCTGACGACACGACCAAGCACAGTCAGCGTTGTCTTGTATGGGCCAGGGAGCATCTACGCTAGACCAGTGGTCCTCAGTGCTGTTCAGTGATGAAAGTTGATTCATTTTGTGCAGAAATACACGCAGAAGTGTTAAAAACTACAAATGGTCTGACATGACACTTGGTTGCCTCTCAACCCCCATAAACGTGCCTAGAGTTGGCATTCATTATTTAGCTCCGTAGGGCATTGTTTACAATGAAGTGGTCATCATTGTGTGATGTAGCCAAAGGACAGCCACTTATTTACCTTTCTGTGACTCTTCCAGTCTCTCTGTATCTCTGTTGCAAGTTGCTAATGGTACTCTGTGACACTCTTAGCTCAGTGACCACTTCTGTCTGAGATCATCCTGCTTAAGCCTGATAATGGTGAGGTACTGTTGATCAATTGTACGGTGTTGTCTTGATCTAATGATGACAAACTGTGAACAGCAAGATGACGAGGACTGTTTAAATCCCAATGCAAATTCAAATAAATTCTATAAACTTTTTGGGTGATTCAGGGATCAAACACATGTTGTGAATTTTGGACATGTGTATTCTAAAGTTAAGAAATGGTCTCATTTAGTTAATTTAGTAAAAAAACAAACAGTTTTTATTCTTATCCTGAAATTTCAACCACAAGCCAAATATCCTTAATGATAGTTTGTAAGGCTAAAAAAACAGACGCCCATCAAATTCAGCCTATTGTCCTACAGTGTTAATCTAGAAGAAGGTAAACACCCCATGAGGTAGAAGCCAATTGTCCTCATTTTAGGGAAAAAGTTCCTTCTGCACTCCAAGCTGACAATCAGAATAAATTCCCGGATCAATGACCCCTCTTTAGAGTCATAGTCTTTATAATTTGTTATATTATTGCATTCTAGAAATGCATCCAAGCCCTTTTTGAACTCTGTTAGTGAATTTCCCATGACACGTTCCTCTGGCTGAGAGTTCCACAGTCTCACTGCTCTAACAGTATAGAATCCCTTTCTATGTTTCTGTAGAAACCTTCTTTAAGGTAGAGGATGCCCTCTTGTTCTAGATACAGTCATGGGAATAAATAGATCATGAGAGAGATCTCTATATTGACTTTTGATATATTTATGCACATTTATCATGTCACCTGAAGCCGTCTTTTCTTTAAACGTGACAACCCTAATTTTGCTAATCTTTCTGGATATTGTGATCCATCCAGTCCTTTTATTATTTTTGCTGCCTGCCCTTAAACCCACTCCAGCTCATCAATGTCTTTCTTGTTCAATGCTGCCCAAAACTGAACACAATATTACATGTGTGGTCTTACTAGGGATCTGTATAATAGGAGAACAATGTTCTCATTGTGTGCCACTATGCCCCTTTTAATACACCCCATTATTTTATTTGCCTTCTCAACTGCTGCCTGACAATGGCTGCCACAATTAAGTTTACTGTCCACTAAGTCCTTCCCTAGGTCACTTTTACCCAAAGTTTTTCCATTTAACAAGAAATTATGGAATGGATGTTTTCTTCTCATCTGCATAACCTTGCATTTATCCGTGTTAATCCTCATCTGCGACTTCTCTGCCAAGGCCTCCAACTTATCCAATGCCTTCATAATAGTATATTATTCTCTTGTCACAGCGCACGTTTCTGCCGTAGCAGAGCCAAGCGCTGCAGGGGTTAATCCCTCTAGTCGGTTGACACACCCAGGGAGAAGCCTGACTGCTGAACATAAGATTGACAGCTCCGATCCCAATCAGGTCAGAGGGTGTGTCGCACAGGCCAATAAAGGAGCCCGGTAACCGCACCAACCAGCTGTGGGGGCGGTGTCCAGGCGCCTCATTTAAACTGGTTCAGTGTAATCTGCCATTGCCTGTGAAAGGTTATCCCTAGCGTTTCCCCAGTTTCCTTGTTGCTTGTTTACTCCTGTTCACTTGACCTCGGCTTGCTCCTCGACTTCGTTTCTGGCTTCTGATTTTGTACCGTGTTACCTCCTGTGTTTGACCCGTGGTTTGCTTCCTGTTATTCTTCTGGTTCTCGATTGGTGGCTTTGGTGTACCCGCACCGTTACCGACCCGGACTGTCTGACTCTACATTTCCCTGACGGCCCTGCACGTAGCAGCGTAGGGACTGTCGTCCAGTTGGGGTCTGCCATCTAGGGAAGCACGCCAAGTAGGTAGGGACAGTGGGCTGGGTGGCAGTAAGGGCCCACTGCACCTCCTCTGATGTGAAATTTTCACAGGCCGCATTACTGCTCTCCACTCACCATGAACCCCATGACTGCACTGGTGAGGCAGATGCAGGGACTGACCCAGTTGGTCCAAGATATGCCGCTAAGGGTACAGCAGCAGATGACCTCCCAGGGTACCCCCCAGGGTGGGGAATCCCAGACATCGCTTCCCCTTTTTGTTGAACCTTCCATTCAGCTACCCGATAGGTTTTCAGGTGACAGGAGGGCCTTTCTGTCTTTCAAGGAAGGATTCCGTCTCTGCCCACGTATCTCAGGTAGTAAGGACCCTACTGTCACTACACTATCCGAAATCATGTCTGCCCCTCACCTTCTGTCTCTTACCACCTTCCTTGTAGACTGTAAGCCCTCACGGGCAGGGACCTCTCTCCTTCTGTACCAATTGTTAGTTAGTAATTTGTCACCTTTGTACTTGTTTGACCTATATTATGTATGAAACCTGAATGTACAGCGCTCTGGAACCAAGGGCGCTCAAAAATAAATAATAATAATAATAATAAGGAACAGAGAGTGGGGATTGTCATGTCCCTTCTCCAAGGGTCCCCCCAGAAGTGGGCATTCTCACTACTCCCATATTCGCCCGAATTGTCTTCGGTAGACAGATGTTTTGTCTCCTTGGGACACCTCTTTGATGACCCTGATAGGGAGGCGGTGGCCGAGACACAACTCACCACCTTAAGGCAGGGTAAGCGGACTGTAGAGGAGTATGCCTCTGAATTTCACCGCTGGTGTGTTCTGTCAGGGTGGAACGACCCAGCTCTCAGGTGCCAGTGGGATTGGCAGAACATGTTAAGGATATGTTGGTGGCTTATCCTACTCCGGGCACTCTGGATGATGCTATCGCTTTGGCAGTTCGGCTAGAAAGATGGTTTAGGGAGAGATGTCGGGAACAGAACCTTTCTCCGTTGCCCCGCTTTTCTCCTCTTCCCCGTTCTACGACCACCCCAGAACCTGCTAGCGCGACGATAACTCTGGAGGAGCCTATGCAGGTAGGGGCCTCTTCTGCGGGTGCTGCCAGTGACCGCAGGACCTCACGTCGCACTCTGGGACTATGCTTCTACTGTGCGGAGAAGGCCATCATATCTGTGAGTGTCCTAAGAGGAAGTCTTGGCCGGAAAACTCCAGCACCTAGATGACTTGCAGGAAGGTCACCTAGGCGAGCAGGTATTCCCTATTGTGTCAAAAAAACTGTTGCTTCCAGTGAAAATGTCGTACTTTAACATGTATGATTCGGGAGTGCGCCTTTGTGGATTCAGGATTGGCTTCCAATTTCGTGGACGCTTCATTCGCTAAGCGTCTAGGCCTTCCCTGGAGACCTCTTTCCGATTCCCTGCAGGTTGTGGCAATCGATTCTACCCCGCTGGTTAAAGGTAATATCCTGTATTGCACTCCTGAACTTGAGATGTTAGTAGGGTCTATACATAAAGAGAAGTGTATATTGTTTACCATGGAGGGCTTGGGGTTGCCATGGTTTCAGAAACACAACCCTGTGTTTGATTGGAATTCTGGGTTATTAATTAGGTGGGGAAAGCAGTGTTTTGAGAAATATCTGCCAATTGTTCTTGGTAATGCTGAAATTGAGAAGATTCCTGCCTTTATTCGTGACTTTGCTGAGGTGTTTTCCAAGACCCAGTCTGAGAAGTTACCCCCGCATAGATCCTATGACTGTGCTATCGAACTAATGCCTGGGGTGAGGTTTCCTAAAGAAAGGATAAATAATCTGTTGGGTCCTGAGAGAACCACCATGAAGCAATACATTGCAGAGAGTCTACAGAAGGGTCACATTTGACCCTCCACGTCCCCCCTGGGTGCAAGCTTCTTCTTCGTTAAGAAAAAAGATGGAAGTCTCCGCCCTTGCATCGATTATCGGGAGCTGAATAAAATAACGGTGAAGAACCAGTACACCTTACCATTGATTCCTGATCTGTTTAATCAAATTCAGGGGGGCTAAGTGGTTTTCCAAGCTAGACCTAAAGGGAGCCTATAACCTTATCCGTATTAAAGAAGGGGATGAGTGGAGGACAGCATTTAATACCCCAGAGGGCCATTTTGAATATCTGGTGATGCCCTTCGGATCGTGTAATGCTCCCGCGGTCTTCCAGAAACTGGTAAATGACGTTTTCCGAGAACTCATTGGTCGTGGTATGGTTGTTTATCTCGGATGACATTTTAGAATATTCACAGACAGGGCCGTTCCTAGGGATGAGCGATCGCCCGGGGCGCGACGCTCTGCTCACCCGAGGGGGGCGCCGCCCGGCTCGCCCGCCTGGAGAATAGCCACTAGCTTTGCGCGGCCATTTTATAACAGCCGCGCAGAGCCACTCAGCAGCTGCACGCGCTCGCTGTGCAGCTGCCGGTACAGGAGAGGAGGTAGGATGGATCATTCCCGTCCTGACTCCTCCCCTGTATCAGCGTCGCAGGGGGCGCACGGCTTTCACAGAGCCCCCTGCGACGCTGGGATCTGCTCGGTCGGCAGCTCTGCCGCCGAGGAGATCTCTGGGAGCTGAGTGACAGCGTAAGCGGCGTGGTGACGTCACGCCGCTTACACTGCTCTGCAGCTCCCGGAGCTGGACGCGGGAACCGTGGTCTGGTAAGTAATTTTTTTTTTATTTTATAATTAGCTACAGGGGTATCTACTGTCTACAGAGGGGGGGGAGGCATCTACTGGTTACAAGGTGGCATCAACTGGCTACAAAGGGGCATTTACTGGCTACAAGGGGGCATCCACTGACTACAAGGGGGCATCCACTGGCTACAGGGGGCATCTACTGGCTGCAGGGGGCATCTACTGGCTACAAGGGGGCATCTACTGGCTACGGGGGGCATTTGCTGGCTACAAGGGGGCATCTATTGGCTAAAGGGGGCATTTACTGGCTACAGGGGGGCATCACTGGCTACAGGGGCATCTACTGGCTACAAGGGGGCATCTATTGGCTACAGCGGGGCATTTGCTGGCTATAGGGGGCATCTACTGGCTACCGGGGGTATCTACTGGCTACAGGGGGCATCTAGTGGCTACAGGGGGGCATCACTGGCTACAGGGGGCATCTACTGCCTACAAGGGGGCATTTTGTGGCTACAAGGGGGCACCTAGTGGCTAAAGGGGGGCATCTAGTGGCTACAAAGGGGCATCTACTGTCTACAGGGGGCATCTACTGGCTACAAGGGGGCACTAGTGGCTACAGGGGGGCATCACTGGCTACAGGGGGGCACCTAGTGGCTACAAAGGGGCATCTACTGGCTACAGGGGGCATCTACTGGCTACAGGAGCATCTACTGGCTACAAGCGGGCATCTACTGGCTATAAGGGGGGCATCATTGGCTACAGGGGGGCATCACTGGCTACAGGAGGACAATTACTGGCATACATGGCACAGCCTGCCAGGGGGGCATCTACTGGCTACAGGGGGGGTGGGGGCATCTCTACTGGGCTACAGGGGGGATCCACTGGCTAGGGGCTCAAGCTAAGTGGGCATCTACTGGCTATAAGGGGGGCATCATTGGCTACAGGGGGGCATCACTGGCTACAGGGGGAATAACTGGCTACAGGGGGGCATCTACTGGCTACAGGGACATCACCTGGCTACAAGAGGGCATCTACTGGCTACAGGGGGGCATCTACTGGCTACAGGGGCATCTAGTGCTGATAAAGTGAGGAGTCTAAGATGTTTGTTTTGTATATTCTAGAGTGAAGAGTCGAGGCCAGGAAAAGGTTTCATGGGTCTGGGACAGATGGAGAAGAAGAAGAGAAAGGGAACAACTCTTCAGAGACGTCTCCTGTAAGTCACTAGATATAACTTTACTGTAATCATTTATATGTCTGCAGAGGCTGTGTACAGCTGGTATCAATCATTGTATGGTCATTGTATGCCGGTAATATTGGTTGTAGTATAATGGTTTATACTCAGTAATGGTCAGTTTGTATTCGGTCACTATGTGGTCACGGTGTCGCATTATTCGGTCACTACGTGCTGGTGATATGTGTTCTTAGCAGGAAATTGGTACTATTAGCATGGGATTCTTGTTGGTGTAGCGGTGCTATTTGGTAACTGTATGACTATTATTTAGTAGTTTTATACATAGCACATTGTGGTAAAGCTTGTTGCATATTTTAGATTTGGTTGATGGTGATGCTTTGTGTCGCATCGTGGCACATTATGTTACGTGGAGACGGGTGGGTGGGGGAGAGGGAAATTCCTTCACCCCGCCCTGAGTGCAATTTAGCCTAGGAACGGCCCTGTTCGCAGAACTGGGCATCACACATTAAACACGTGTGACAAGTATTACAGATCTTGAAGATCAATAATTTGTTTGTCAAGCTCGAGAAGTGTGTTTTTGGGGTTCAGGAGGTTCCTTTTCTGGGGTATATCCTGACGCCCAGATCGTTCCATATGGATCCCGATAAGGTTCAGGCTATTCTCGACTAGGTCTGTCCTTCCTCTATGAGACATTGCAGCGATTCCTAGGGTTTGCTAACTATTATCAAAAATGTATTCGGAATTTTTCTGTTCTCGTTCGGCCATTGACTGATATGACAAAGAAGGGGGAAATATCAGTAACTATCAGTTTTGTCACAGCCCCAGTCTTGATTCAAGCTGACCATTTCAAAGCCATTGTCATTGAGGTAGATGCTTCTGAGTTCGGGGTAGGAGCGGTCCTTTCTCAGGGGTCGACTTCCATGACTAATCTCCGCCCCTGCGCTTTCTTTTCCTGTAAATTTTCCTCGGCGGAAAGAAATTATGACGTTGGGAACCGGGAGTTGTTGGCTATTAAATGGGCCTTTGAGGAATGGCGCCACTTCCTTGAATGTGCCCAGCACCAAGTCATGGTTCTTACTGATCATAAAAACCTTACCTTTCTAGAGAGAGCTAAAAGGTTGAACTCATCTCAGGCTCACTGGGCGTTGTTTTTTACCCGCTTTAACTTTGTCATCAACTACAGACCAGGGTCTAAAAATATGAAGCTTTGTGCCAGTCACTCGCCTCGGAAGGATCCAGTACCCATTTTACCCAAGGAGACGATTGTCTCGGCCACGTCCCCTGATTTAGCCACTGAGATTAAGATGCACCAGGATATGATGCCAGGGAATTGTCCTGCTTCTAAAGTCTTTGTCACCGCTCAGTTTCAGCTATGATTATTAAAAGAATTACATGATTCTGTATTATCCGAACATCCCGGAGTGTCTGGCACAAAGAGGCTGATCTCTCGTAACTACTGGTGGCCGTCATTGTATCGTGATGTAGAGGCCTATGTGGCAGCGTGTGACATGTGTGCTCTAGTAAAGGTTCCCAGAAATCAACCTCGTGGGGAACTTTGTCCTCTTCTTATACCTGAGCATCCATGGACCCACATCTCCATGGACTTCATGACTGATCTTCCTACTTCTGAGGGTAAGATGGTCATTTGGGTTGTGGTGGATCGCTTCAGTAAGATGTGTCATTTGGTTCCATTAAGGGGGTTGGCGTCGTCCAAGAAGCTTGCCGACCTGTTCATTAAACATATTGTGAAACGGCATGGGTTACCCGAGAATATCGTTTCTGACAAAGAGGTCCAACTTGTGTCCGCTTTCTGGAGATCCCTCTGTAGGGCTCTGGGTATTACCCTATCCTTCTCCTCGGCCTTCCACCCTGAGACTAATGTCAATGGAGAGGGTGAACCAAACAGTTACACAAAAGCTTTGCTGTTTTGTTTCCGATCAGCAAACGGATTGGGTTAAATACTTATCTTTAGTGGAATTCGCGATTAATAATCAGGATAAGAGTTCATCTGGTTTTTCACCATTTTTCTGCAATTATGGTTTTCACCCTAGACATGCATCCAGTGCTACTTCTGATCACAATGGGGTGGATGTTATCGTTACCGATCTGTACATCTGTTAATACCCAGAGCATCCAAAAGAGAAAGTGTGACAAAAGGCGTCTCTGCTCCAGTAGTTTCTCCGTGGGAGATAAGGTTTGGTTGTATACCCGAAATCTCCACCTAAAAGTGCATTCTGGGAAACTAGCCCAATAATTTGTGGGCCCCTATGTTGTGCAAGAATTAATTAACCAAGTGGCTTACCATCTCAAGTTACCACCTTGCCTCCGGGTTCATAGTGTTTTTCATCGGTCATTGTTATAGAGATATATATTCCGTCGGTGACTTCGCCATCCAAATCTCCTCCTCCTGTTAACGTTGAGGGTGAATTGGAGTATGAAGTCGCTCGCATCTTGGACTCCCGTAGAGTGCAGAAATCTCTACAATACCTTGTCCACTGGAAGGGTTATGGTCCGGAGGAGAGGTCGTGGGTTCCGGCCAGATTCATCCATGCCGAATCTCTGATCACGGAATTCCACGACTCCCACCTGGACAAACCCAAGCCAGGGAAGGGTCCAGTTGCCCCTTCTAAAGGGGAGGGGGGGGCTGTCACAGCGCATGTTTCTGCCATAGAGGAGCCAATCGCTGCAGGGGTTAATCCCTCTAGTCGGTCGACACACCCAGGGAGAAGCCTGACTGCTGAACAATCAGGTCAGAGGGTGTGTCGCACACACCAATAGAGGAGCCCGGGGGCCGCACCAATGAGCTGCGGGGGCGGTGTCCGGGCGCCTCATTTAAACTGGCTCAGTGTAATCTGCCTTTGCCTGTGAAAGGTTATCCCTAGCGCTTACCCAGTTTCCTTGTTGCTTGTTTACTCCTGTTCCCTTGACCTCGGCTTGCTCCTCGACTTCATTCTGGCTTCTGATTTTGTACCGTGTTACGTCCTGTGTTTGACCTGTGGCTTGCTTCCTGCTATTCTTCTGGTTCTCGATTGGTTGGTTTGGCGTACTCGCCCCGTTACCGACCCAGCCTGTCTGACTCTGCATTCCCCTGATGGCCCTGCACGTAGCAGCGTAGGGACTGTCATCCACTTGGGGTCTTCCACCTAGGGCAGCATGCCAAGTAATTAGGGACAGTGGGCTGGGTGGCAAATCGGGGCCCGCTAGTGGGTTTGGGGGATTATTATTGACAAAGTTGAAATCGGCATGGTATTTACGTTGATCGGATTTTTTAGATCACGCGATAATTTAGTTTAAAATCTGTGCATAATCTATTAATATCGAGCCATTTTCGGCGCTTCCTGTCATTTTGGCGGCCAGAAAATCAGCTTACAGAATAGAGCAGGGTGAGATGTGTGTGCGACGTCATGACTGGGATATGTATGGTTGCGATTGGCTGGAAAAATCACATGACCTCGTTTAACATAGAAGAGCCCTTCCTGTTCATGAACAGTGTGTGTCAGTATCTCAAAGCAGTAGGACGTGCGCTCTGCCTCCGTCCAAACAGCTCAGCAAACAGCTCAGCGAAATTATTCTATTCTTTCACAGAGAAAGCTCTACTTTTAGCTGTGATCCTTAGAAGTTAGTTAGATCAGAGATTTGCAGATGTTAGGTAGTTAGGCAGAGAATTTTAAAGGAGCATCTACCGCTGTAAAGTCACGGGGCGGGGTGGAGGGGGGGGGGCCCGCGGGCGAACACAGACAAGCTCTATAAAGTATACTGGAGATTGTAAAGCCAAAACGTTGTTTAGACATTGCATTGCCTTATATTAGGATACAGATCTTTTCTAGTAACTGCAGGTCTATTTTTTTAGGTGCAAAATGGCACTTTTATTTTCAGTATACATTTCAGTAGGTGTTCTTTTTCAATTTTTGCCCATTCCAGCTTTGTTGATATAGCCACCTTGCAGTTAAATTTGAATACAGCAATTTTGTAGTCACCAAAGATGAATTGATAGGTGCCAAAATAAATTTAACCCTTTTTATTATCCGAAAAATTTTTCAGATACTTTTTTTTTTTTCATTTTGGTCTAAAGCTTTGTTTTTTTGTTTGTTTCTTACTTTGCATTTAAAAATTTGAATCAGAAATTTTTTTTAAGTCACCCCCGGTGAATTGAAATAGGGGTCCCAAAAAAAAAAATTTTTAATTTCCCGTTTTAAATTTCAGACAAGTGTTTTTTTCATTTTTTGGGTTCGGGTAAAGCTTTTTTGGATGGATCTACTTTTGCGGGTTTAAATTTAAAAAAAATACAGAAATTTTTTGTATTTCAAAAAAGGTTTAAATTGATAGGTGCTAAAAAAAATACCTTTTATTATCCGTATAAATTTCAGAAGGTGTTTTTTTCATTTTTGGGGTCAGTCAAGCTTTTTCATAGAGTTTTTTGCATTTAAAATTTTGTTTACAAAAATTTTATTTGTCCCCACAGGTAAATTAAATAGGTGAAAAAAAAATTTACCTTTTTTTTACCCCTGTATACATTTCAGACAGGTTTTTTTTTTCCTTTTTGGTCGGGTCAAGCTTTGTTGTTTTAGATCTACTTTGCATTTTAAATTTTGGGAATACAGAAATTTTGTAGTCCCCAAAGGGTTGAATTGATGGGTGCCAAAAAAACCTTTTTTTTTAACCCCGTAAAACATTTCAGTTTCGTGTTTTTTTTCATTTAAAGCCAGGCAGCTTTGTTGATAGACCCAACCTTGCATTTTAAAATTTTGGGAAACCGAATTTTGTTTTGATTTGGGGATTTGGGGAATAGCTTGATTTGCCGTTTTTTTTAATAAGAGATTTCCCAAAAAAACTTTTCCAACCTTTTTAAAATTTTTTATCTTTTGAACTGGAGCGAAATTCAGGGGGGAAAGGAGCAAAGAGTGGGGTAGGACATGGAGGTAAAAGGTACAAGGGAAGGTGCCCCTTCCCAGTGTGGCGATTAACACGCATCCAGCGGATTTTTCCAGTTTTGCGGCCCGTGGGCCGGGTCATGCGTGGGTCGGGGCCCCTTTTGAATTTTCCGGGAACAACAGTTTTTGCCAATTGTTCTTCAGGGGTTTTAATAAAAACCTGCTTTCCAGCAGTCTTACCTCCTCGCCTTTTCGTCACGGCCAAAATTTTGTGGGTCATCAGCATCTTCGGGCATCCACCAACATAAAGGGGGAAGGCGGGGCCCAAAATTAACTGTGTCCCCACCATGGGGAAAATTTCCATTTTCTGAAGACCTTTTGATGGCAAAAAAGCGGTTGGGGTCGGGAAAGGAATTTCCAAAGACCAAGGGCCCCAAAGGGGTGTTTTTGGGTTCTGCTCGACGCCCAGTTATGATGCCATCAGAGGAGGAGAAGGAAGTGGTCAATCGGAAAAAAATTTAACCGGGCGGGTCGGCAAGCCTTTGCTGTCCCTCTTGCTTGTACCCCGCAGTTTCCTTGGATGCGGGAATGTCAGGACGACGAAGTACCTGTTTTGGGAGGGATGATGATGACGACATTGGGACCCAATTTTTGGTTTTTTTTTTTTTTTTTCCACAGCAGAATTTGCTTGGACGCTTCATCATGGACGAGGGAGGAAGTTGATGGGGTGTTCCAATAGGGGGTCCCCCCTAAAAAAATGGGGGAGGGCGGTGGGGTAGAAGAAGCCCGCTGATAAAAATTCCCCACCCCACGGTCGGGCCCCAAAACCCGATCCCCCGTTATCGCCTTTAAAAAAGGCCCAGGCCCTCTCAAGCCGGGGGCCCTTCTTTGAGCAAGCCTCTGTTTAAAACCCGCGAGTTTTTTTTGCCGCCTTTCCCTTTAAACGCATAAGTAGAGGAAAAAACCCTTAGGTTTTTTTTAAACCACCACCAACTTGTTAGTCTCCATCCCGCGAATGAAGGAGTTGAAATGGAAGCAACACTTCCCCCCAAAAAAGGGCCCGCCGGGACCCCGGGCCCCCAAACCCACTGTCACACCCTTGTCTCCGCCTCCTCCTCCTCCGCCAACCAAAGCGTTCCTCAGTCCCCATGTCTCTCAGTGTCATGATCAGGGATCGTCTCCGCTTCAGCCCCACCGTGCCGGGGGGTCCCACCGGGCACCCCCCAGAGACCCCACCCTACCCTTTTCCCCTTCCGCCATTTTAAAGGACTCCCGCCGTACAGCGGCCCATTTTAAAAGCGGGCCAGCCTTCTTGCCCTCCGGGTTTTGGGGGAGCAGAAGAAACATTTTAAACCCCAAAACCATCCCAAGCCAAAAGCCTGAATGTCGGCATTCCCGGCCTTTTGGGCCCTTGGAAATTTCCCTTTTCCCTTTCTGGGGGGGACACAGAGGGGTTTTCCCCCAAAATTCATGGCCCTTTTGCGGGCCCCCCAAATTCCCAGATGCGAGCAGGAAATTTTTTGCCGGGAAAAGCCGTCCCTTCCCGGGTGGCCCCCACGTGTCATCTAAAATTTCAAGTGCTTTGTCTGCAATTGGGGAAAAAAAAGTCCTTCTGACCCCCGACAATGGTAGTAAGAAACGGCCAAGGCCCGCTATATCCCCTTTTGGACAGCTCCCCCCCCCTGGGTGAGCGGGGTTTGGATTTTTTTGGTGTGACGGTGGTTTCTAGGCTTGGGGGCCCACGTTTCTTCAAAACCCCCGGGATGGTGCAGGGTTTTTTTCCCCCAAGGTCCTCTGGGGGGCCCTCACGTGCCCAGAAAAAACCGGCCCGTTTTTTAAAAATTAAATTTCTTTTTTTCTTTTTGGGGGGAGACCGTCCCCCCCCAAGGTCAGGAGTTTGTGGAGGCTCTCCGCAAGGGGGACCCGAGCGCTGGGGCTGGGTGAAAAAACCCCTTGGGTGCCAGGCAAGGTGGTGTGCGATAACGGGCAAAATCTGCTGGCCCCCCCCTTAAAAATCGGGGGGGCTGGAGCCCACCCCTTGCCTGGCAATGTCATGATCCTTGTCGTCCAGAAATTTTTTAAAGAGTACCCGGGTCTGGATCCCTGTGGGGAAGGCTCAAAGGGTCAAAGGGTTCGCACTTCCGCCGTTTCGCACCCCTGCTTCGTCCCGCCTGGTGATTGCAGGTCAGCTCGGCCCCCCCCGCCAACCGTTTATTTTTGGGCCTTTGGCAAAACACGCTTAAATTCCCAACCCCCCCACAGGGCTCCACGATTTGGCGGGCTTTTGCAATGCCTTTTACGCATTTACGAAGTGAAATTTGGCCTGCAAGCAGGGGGGGGGGACCTGGGGTTTTTGTTAAAGCCACCGGGGAGGTGGGGGGCAGGGAAAAAAGAGCTCTGCACCACCCTTTGGCCAGTTTTGAAGAAGCCACCAAAATGGTCATGGGGAAAAATCCCCTTGTCAAAAAATTTGGGGATTGGGGTTTGTCTTATTTGTGGAAAAACCTTTGGGAAACACTTAAAAACAACAGGTCCCGCCAGCGACGGGGGGAGGGGAAGGACGGACCCCAGACCCTTTCTCTTTGTCAAACCCACAAGGCCCAAACAGTTTTTTTCCCCCCCCCAAAATTTCATGGGTTTCCCTTTTTGGCAGTGGTTCGGGGTTTCCAGGGCTATTTGAAAGGCGGTGCATCGTCTCGGGTGCTTTTATCCAGGCATGTAAAGGGCTGTTGGGGGAAGCTGTCCCGCAGGAAGCGGAGGGAGGGGGGGAAAGGAGGGGTTTTTCCTTTGGACACCGCTTTCCCGAGGGTCCCTGCCTTGGAAAAGGGGGTTGGCGCAAAATTTTTGGAGGCGGGGAGGAAAAATTGGGAAGGAAGATCAGTTTGCTAGTGCCCCTCGGACCCCGGGGTTTGGGGAAATCAAGGCCCATCTCTCAACAGGGAGTGTTTGGGGATGCTCCTTTTTCCCTCCAACTTGATCCTCGTTTAAAGGGCCATCAAAATGAACAAACAGTTATGGGGGGCCCCACCCCCCTGGACCCCGGGGGTACAAAAAAAAAAAACTCAGCATTTTCCCTTAACCCCCCCAAAATGAGAGAAAAATGAAGGAAATGGGACCTTGTGTTTGGGTTTCAACTGGGGGAAATTTTTTGCGTCTGCTTCCGCCCCCAAAATGTAACGGGGGGAACAAAAATCAGCAAAGTGACACCCGTAGAGTGCCAAGTAGCCGAAAGGGGGCCAAGCAGCAGGAAAAAGGGGGCAGAAGCCAAATGGGTAAACCTCGGGCCCAATCTTTTTTTTAAACCCCCCACCGATTCCCAATGGCGGGCACACACCCAACACACAGAAAAACCGCTTAAGATCATGGTGGCACGACTATCTGGTCTAACACCGATTTTTTTGTATTTTTTTTTCCGGAAAAAATTTTATTTCTGGGTACCCAAAAATGGCAGAATGGCCCGAGCTCATCACAACCCCATAGAGGTGTTGTCCTCCCCCCAAGGGGCCGGGTAATACCCTGAGGGCCTTCACCCAAAAGCTGGGGGGTTTTCATTACGCCCAAAACCCCCATCCGACTTTCCAAGAAAATGTGGATCGTTTGACTTTTATCAAAAATAAATTTCAGGCAGGGAAATCTTTGATGATTTGTGGCCCAAATTTCGGGACCGGGTTTTGGGCCGGACCAAAAAAACCCTTCCGGAAATTTCCTCCGAAAATTTTTTTAAGTTTTTTACCCGCTTTTTTTTTCTTTAAAAATTTTTGGTTTTTCTCAATGAAAAACCGGGGGTTTTTGGCCACCGACCCAAAACTTTTTTTGGTTTTTTCCGCGGGTTTTGGGGGCATTTCGGAGGGAAAAAATAATTTGGGTTTCCAAAAGTTAATTCTAAGGGGATTTTTTCCCCCCTTTTTAAATGGGTTTAATAAGGGACTCCCTTCGGGGAAATCCCCTTTAAAAAAATTTTAAAAGTTTTTTCCACAAACTTAAGGGGTTTACTTTTTGAATTTTGGGGTTTTCTTTAAAATTTTTGAAACGGTTTTTTAAAAAAAATTGGGGTTTTAAAACGTTTTAAATTTAAAAGGGGGTAAAAGAGGGCCGAAAAAATAGGTAGGGACCTTGGTTTTTAAAGGAACAAAATTGGGAAAATTTACTTGTTTTGCAAGGAAATTTTTTAAAATAGTAGCAATCCTGTATTTTAGACAAAAACCCTTTAATAAAAATTAAAAAAAAGAAACAAAGACATTGGTGGGATTCCATCCTTTTTTTTAAAAAAAGTCTTTTTTAGAATTAAATACTAAAAAATTGCATGTACAAAAAAGGGGGGTGGTTAAAAAAAAATTTCCCCCTGAATTGTTTCAAGGGAGGTAAAGGAAAACCCTTTAAACCCCGATGTAGGGTTTTTCAGAGGACATGGAGTATGGGCAAGGGAACAGAGAAACCCAAAATACAGAAAACAAATTTTCCCCCACACGTTTTAGTTTAAAAAAAGAAAAAAGAATGCCAAAAAAAAAAGGGCTCCTGGGTGGAAAAAGGAGGCCCTTAACCCCCAGTATTTCCAGTGAAGTTTTTAAAAATTTGGGCCATCATACGGAGGGGCCAAAAACGCCCACCCCGGTCTTGATGTTTACTGGGGGGAAGGTGGAGTTTTCACAATTCCGCTTCCGCCCCTCTACTTCGCACTACAGTTTTCGTTTTCTGCGTCAAACAGGGGAAATTTTTAAAATGCGTGGGTTTTAATTTGATGACAGACGCCAGCCTGGGCTCCCCACCGCACCCACTGTAACTCCCCCCCTGGGTATGGTGGGCCCGGACAGGTATAGTCAAAGTCCAAATTCAACTTTAAAAAGGTGGTTTTTAAAAAAAAAACCCTTTTTTCCGGCATTTTTAATCTGGGGGGGGCAGCAGGGTTTTTTTTGGGCATACTGCGGTTTCCCGGACGGTTTGGGCAATTTTCCAGTTCAAAAAAATGGTGGTTTAAAGAATCCTTTTTCCCCCCCGGGGCACTTTTTAAATTTTTGGGTCAGAGGGGTTTTAGGGTCATGCGGGGGTCCAGGACAGGGGGTTTTTCAAATTGGGCCATTCAAAATAAAAAGGTGGTTGAAAGAATCCTTTTTTCCGGGAATTTTTAATTGGGGGGCAGACAGGTTTAATGGTATACTGCGGTCCCGGGGGCAGTTTAGTCAATGTCCGTTCAAATAAAAAATTTGGGGGGTTGCCGAATTTTTTTTTTTTTTTTTCCCCGGGGGACTTTTTAATTGTGGGGGCAGGGGGGGTTTAAGGGTAAAGCTGCCGGTTTCCCGGACAGGGGGGTTTCAATGTCCGTTCAACTAAAAGGTGGTTCAAAGATACTTTCTTCCGGGGATTTTTAATTTGTGGGTCATTTTAAGGGGTTTTTAGGGTTTTGCTGGTTTTCCCGGGGCGGGTATTTTAAAATTTCCCGTTCAAAATAAAAAAAAGATGGTTCAAATAAATACGCCTTTGGCACTTTTTAATTTGGGGGGTGATGCCCGGTTTAAGGGTCATGCTGTGGTACAAGACAGGGATAGTGAATGGTGTTTTTGTTTTTTTCTGTGGCTTTTTTAGCCTAAGTGTTTTGCCTTAGATGGAAGGGGTTCCCTTTGACTTTTGTTTGGGTGTTTAAATTTCCAAACTTTCAGCCCTGTTTGGGTGTTAAAAATGAAGGTGTTGTTGCTCTTTCCCATGGGCTTAATGGGTTTATCGCTCCCTAATCGGGGCTGCTCAAATATCGAAAAAAACCTTATGGGGGGTGGTGGCCCACTATCGACTATCGCCCGATGTCGAAAGCCCAAAAAAAATCGCTCAACACTATTCCCGAGCCCTTTTGTTTTTTTCCTTGCGTGGATTCCTGTTTGAGGTGGGAAATGGTTCTTTTTAAAGGGGCCCCGGGGTTTTACGGGCCCTTTCCTTTCGCAAACGATTTTTTTCCCCGATTTATGAATCTTTTGATGATGGTTTTTAGGTTGATGATTTATAATTTTTAAAGTCTTTTCTAATTTTTCCCCTGGGTAAAACCTCCCGGTATTGTGTACTACCTTTCTGCGCAAACAATGGTGGAATTGGTGATCTCTTACCATCTTGGCTTCAGAGAGACACTGACACTCTGAGTAGCTCTTTTCATACCCAGCTCTTATCATCATCAACCATCTTTTCATGTTGTCAATTCACCTAATTAGTGTTGATTGGTCTACCAGCTGTTCGTTATATGCTCAATGTCATTTTTCCAGCCACTTATTGTACTTGTTCCCAACTTTTTTGGCATTTTTTGACATGTGAAATTTGGAATAAAATATTTTTCCTTTCAATGTTACATTTATCAGATTAAACTTTTGATCTGTCATCTGTTTTTTTTTGAATAAAATATTAGATGTTGAGACCTCCACATCATTGCATTCAGTTTTTATTCACAATTTGTTTAGTGTCCCAACTTTTTTGGAATTGAGATTGTACTAATGTTTCATTGTTTAATATTTCAGAGAGTTTCAGATCTACACTGCCTCGTCAGGCTGTGGGTGGTTTATTGGCAGTCATTAGAATATTTAGCTCCTCTATAACTGGCTGAGCATTACCAAGACATAAATGCAGGAGATTTAATCTGTGTAAACAAAGCTATAGTATTCAGATTTGTGAAAACTACTGATTATCTGTAAACAAGCTAATCTTATTAGAAATAAATAAATGCTTCCTCTGACCATGGTGTATGCTAATAAACCTTACCCGTTTTAGGTCAATTAGGATTACCAAAATTATTTATATTTGTCCAATGCCAGAATAATGAGAGAGAGAATGTTTTACTTTATGCAAAGTCACAAGTTTACATACACTAGGATTACTATGCCCAAAAAATTTGGGACAGTCCATATGATGATGTCATGTTTTTGGAAGTGTCAGGGCTATGCGGCGCTTAGCTTGTGGGGAGCAACAGTCTGCAGCAGCTGGTTTGCGACCCCGCCCTGATAGACAGTCTGCTGGCAGCTCTGTGAGTGACAGAGGCCCAGCCACTCTGGACAGGGGGCGTGTCGCACCAGCCAATGTGAGGACTTGGAGACCGCTCCAATCAGCTGCAGGGGCGGTATCCGGGAATCCCATTTAAACCCCTTGCAGGCTGAGTGCTGCGCCTGTGATATTCTCCTGGCTGCCTATTACCTGTGCTAGTGTTTGTTGTTTTGCTTATCCGTATACCAGACCTCTGCTTGTTTTCCTGACCCTGTTTTGCGCTCTGATTCTGTGCCTCGCTCCCGATTGGTTTGACCTTGGCTTGTATATGTTTTCTCTCTGGTTCCGTTTTGTGGCTTGGTGTTCCTGATTGGCTTTCGACCCAGATTGTTGACTCTTCTTCCTCCTTCCGGCCCCAGCACTTTAGCAGTGCAGGGACTGTCGCCCAGTTGGTGTCTGCTGCCTGGGGCAGCATGCAAGTAGGCAGGGACAGTGGGCTGGGTTCCCGTCAGGGTTCACTGTACGTCCCTTGATGTGACATTATCACAGGCCGAAAACGTTACTGCTCTACCCTCACTATGACAGCTCTGGTAGAGTAGATGCAGGGGCTAACCCAGCTAGTCCAGGATCTGGCGCTGCGGGTATAACATCAAGATACTTCCCAAGTCTGAGGGTTCCTGAGCTACCTCCCCCTTCTGTGGAAAAACCCCTATTAGTTGCCTGACAGGTTTTGGCAATAGGAAGAAATGATTTTTGGGGGAAGGTTTTCCCTGTATTTTAGGGCTGTCCATTTCCCCTTGGGAATGGGAAGAGAGTGGGAATTGTTATGTCATTACTTCGGGTCCCCTCGGGTGGGCTTTTTTTGTTACCTCAAAATTCGCCGAATCCCTTTGTGGAAGGTTCTTGATCCCCTTGGGCATCTTTTTCTGAATGTCCCCAGAAAACCATAGGAGTCTCCGGGGATTAGCTTTACTGTGGCGGGGATGAACACGGATCAGGGAGTATCCAAATGGAGACCACCCGGAGAGACTAGCGTTGGGGATTTGCGGAAGGTATTTCCATTGTATCCAAAAAAATTGCTGCCCCCGTTAAGGTCTCATTGTCTCTGTCCAGTTCGGGGAACGCTTTTGTGGATCTTGGGTCAGCGGTCCAATTTTATAGACGCGTCCTTGCCAAACGTCTAGGTCTCCCTTTTGGAGACCTCTATTTGATTCCCTGCAGGTGGTGGCTATTGACTCTACTCCACTGGCTAGGGCACGTTTTCAATATTGTACTCCTGAGCTCGAGATGTTGGTGGGATCCTACATACTGAAAAGTGTACTCTATTTTTTCATGGAGGGGCTCCCCGCTGATGTGGTGTTAGGGCTGCCCTGGCTTCAGAATCATAACCAGTTTTTTGACTGGAATCAGGTGAATTAATCAAGTGGGGGCATCAGTGCTTTGACAGATGTCTCCCTGTCATATGGGCAATACAGAGGTGGAGCGATTCCTGTATTTATTCGTGGACTTTGCTGAGGTATTTCTCAGAAACAGTCGGAGATTCTACCCCTACATAGATCTTACGACTGTCCCATTGACCTATTGGGCCCGGAGTGAGGTTTCCTAGGGGAGGATATATAATCTGTCAGGTCCTATCAAAATTTAGCATGAAGCAAAAACCATTGCAGAAGCCTTCAGAGGAGGCATATCCGACCTTCTGTATCTCCTAGGGGTTTGCAGGGTTTTTCTTTGTAGGAAAAAAGGATAGGGCCTCCGTCCATACATTGACTATCGGGAATTAAAAATAAGATAACGGTAAAAAAACAACATCTTACCCTTGATTCCTGATCTTTTTTAATCAGATCCAGGGGGTAAAAGTGGTTTTCCAAACTGGATCTAAAGAGGTGCCTATAAACCTCATCCGTATCCAAGAAGGGGATGAGTGGAAACAGTGTTTAATACTCCTGAGGGTCATTTTTAAATATCTGAGTATGCCTTTTGGGTTGTGTAATGCACCCGGGGTGTTCCAGAACCCGGTTAATGATGTTTTCCGGGAAAATTATTGGTTGATGTATGGTTGTTTATCTGGATTATATTTAATTACTCAGAAGGATTGGTCATCACATTTAAAACATGTACGGGCAGGTATTGCAAATCTTGAAAAAAAATAGGCTGTTTGTCAAGCTTTAGAAATGTGTTTTTGGGGTACGGAGGTTTCCTTTCCTTGGGTATATCCTGACTCCTAACTCATTTTGTATGGACCCTGTAAAATTCAGGCTATTCCGACTGGGTCCGCCTTCGTCCTTGAGGTCCTACAGTGATTTTTAGGGTTTGCTAATTATTATCGTAAATTTGTTCGTAATTTTTCTGTCTTAGTTCGGCCGTTGACTGACATGACTAAAAAGGGGGTGAATTTCAGTAATTGTCAATCTGAGGCCATAGACGCGTTTTAGAAACTTAAGCAGTGTTTTGTATCAGCGCCTGTGTTGATTCAAGCAGATCATAGAAAACCCTTTGTCTTCGAGGTTGATGCTTCTGAGTATGGTGCAAGGGGGGTCTTGTCTCAGGGGTCCGCTACTATGACTAACCTTCGCCCTTGTGCCTTCTTTTCGTGTAAATTTTCCTTGGCGGGAAGGAATTATGACGTTGGGAATCGGGAGTTGTTGGCTATTAAGTGGGCCTTCGAGGAATGGAGCCACTTCCTCGAAGGTGCCCAGCATCAAGTCACGGTTCTTATTGATCATAAGAACCTCACCTTTTTAGAGAATGCTAAAAGGTTGAATCCACGTCAGGCACGCTGGGCATTATTTTTTACGCGCTTCAATGTTGTTGTTACTTATAGACCAGGTTCTAACAATGTTAAAGCTGATGCACTATCTAGAAGTTTCTGTGCCAGCCACGCTTCCCAGGAGGATGTGGTACCTATATTTCCCAAGGAGACTGTTGTCTCAGCTATTTCCCCTGCTTTGACCAAGCTGAGGCAACGTGGAGTAGAAAGAGGCATCTCCTGCCCAAGTTGTTGGTGTGGCTGGGCAGGAAGCACATTCCCCCAGTGGGCATTAAAGGATAAGTACTGTTCCTGACCGTAGTTACAGCTCCACATGTACGCGCTGCTGTGCACCTTGGAAGAAACCGATAAGCTCAAGGATTGGCCCACCTTCTGTTCTACATATTTTTGAAGGGTGGTACTGCCTTTTTGGAAAAGACCCTTACGGCTTGGAACTCTCCAAACCTCGGCTTGGCACAAACCATTAGTTCTCTGAACGGTGCAGAGTCCACCATTTGGAAAGGGAGCGACTGGGAGTACCAAACTTGGACAGGAGCACGGTAGCTTCTGCACCTTAGGATGGTTGGACGATACTGTTGTCTCTTTGCAATTGTCTCGTTGAAGATGCTGGTGCCATGAGTAGCGAGGAGAGGAGCATCTGGACGGGAGATGATGGCAAAGAGAAACAGCTCCCTTCTGCAGAAGTGGTGGAGCCCTGACTGGCTGCAATGGATGCGTTGCCCTGTTCGATTTTCTGTTGCTGCGGGTGGCAGGATGGACCACCACTTTTGAGCCACGTTTTTCCCAGGCCCCCGGATGGTGATGCTGCATGTGTTGACGCAGGGCCATGGTGCCAACGTTAGCTCCCTGGCCCCGCTTCATTTTCTGCCACAGATTCTACATATACCCCTATTCGGTTCCCCCCGGTGTCTTAGAAAGAAACTGCCCCCCGCCCGGTAGTGTTTTTACCGCCAAAAGCTCTGCAATGGTAACACCCCCT
>JAODAL010032861.1:0-46336 GCA_025379985.1 Phyllomedusa bahiana
CTATTTGGGGCACTCTACTGCTACCCACTTTGGGCTGCCGTTGTTCCACCGTCTCTTTTAAAGGGAACGTAAAAGCAGACGAAACAGATGCCCTCTAGTTGATCAATCAGCACGGTCTCCAATTCCTGCATTTTACTCTATTTGGGTGGGGGGAAGGAAAGTGGGGTTTTTTGCTTTTTTACCGGGGTTCGGGGGGGGTGGCCACCAGAAAACTGTTGTTCAGTTTGAGGGCCTTAATGCAGGATCATTTTGGGGAGGAAATGGAGAAATTTAACATCATGTGAGGGGATGGGCCTTGTTTTCCCCAAAGGGCCTCGGGGTTGAGTGGCACAAAAAACTGATCTTCCTCTTTTTCCCCCCTCCACTTCAAATTGTCCCAACCTTTTTTCCCAAGGCAGTGACGTCGGAAACGTCGGTGCCCGGGAAATTACCTCATCCCCCCTCCCCCCCTTCCCCCCGGAAAAAGCTTCAACACAGCCCGACTTGCCTCAGATGATGCCCCCGAGAGCTGAGGTCCCCCTTTTGCCTACCCCGGGCCCCCAAAAAAACCACTCCCTATTGAAGACCGTTGTAAAAAATTGTGATACGTCGGGCCTTCTGGATTGGGGACGGAGAGAAGGGCCCGGGTCCGCATCGTGTCGGGTCCCCTCCCCCTTTGGGCTGGGGGGACCTGATGTTTCAGAGGGCCCCAAACAATCTTTCCCGGGAACTAAGTTCACCACAAGGTCAGCTGACAAGGGCATTGTCCGCATGACCTTTTTTTTTTTTTTATCAAGAAATTTTTTATTGTTTTTTCCAAAAAAAAAACCCAATTGGATTATCCACAAAAGAATTTCAGATTATAATACTCGTAAAGGTTAAACATAAACAGTTGGGGTCTTAGAGATAAACATATACAGATCATACATATTTTTACCCATAGGCCCCAAAAACCCCCTAAAATATTAAAGAGCAATAAGTAGAGAAAATCGCTATCTAAACAGGAGACAAGAAAAATTACCAGAAAAAGGGGGACATACATAAACAAAAACTTGTAAAAACATGGGTTTTTTACGTATACTATGTAGAAAGCTAAAAAAACAGAACAGGAGCTTAACGATCCCTCCCTGTTTTGTCAGAGAAAAACCCTTTTAAATTCCCCCTATTTCCTACCCCAAAACAACCGAAATGCCCGGGGGAGCTACCCGCTTTTTTTTGTAGTCTACCCGCGACCCCCCCAATGCTTTTTTCCCTTTTTCCATGGGGATTCGGAATGGGCGCATGAAAAAAGGAGACCCTAAAGAAAACCCGGGGAAAAAACGCCTCGATAAATTTTTCCCAATCTTCAAAAAATTTTTTCCCCCTGAGTTTTCTTTTTTGTCTAAAAAAATTTTACCCTCCCCATATTCATTGAAGTCTAAAAGCTTGAAATACCCTATTTAAGGGAGGGGGTCCTAGGCTCCAGCCACGACCCCAAAACAAGGGCCCCGTTTGGCCGCCAATAACGCGACTTTGCAGGCTTTATTGCTTTTGCGAAGCTTTTCGCTAGTTAAAATTTTTATGGAAATAGAAAGCGTTTTGGGGGGTCTGGGGGTAACGAGGCCCCTTTATTTTTAGAATTCAACTCACAAATTTAAGATTAGACCAGAATTTCCCCTGCTGAAGGACAACTAAAAAAACCCTGACTAGGTTAGTCAGAGGCTCAGAGCTTTTTGGGCTGCCGTTAATCGGTCGGGAAAAGGGGACGGGTGGGGGGGGATGTTAAACCCCAAAAGATAGCTCAGGGGCCACTGGGGAAGTATGGGGTCCCCCAGCCTATCTTTTAAATCTTTTTCCCTGATTCTCGCCACCCTCAAGAACTCCCTCCCAATATCCATATCAGGGAAATCCCCGGCCCCCAACCCCTTAAAAACCTTGTCCGCCAAATTTCATTTTTGGGGCCCTTTACGCAGCCTGCATAGGCGTGGACAGGGGTGAGGGACCCCGGGGGCCCCCACAAGATTACAAATTGGTTGGGTTGTTTAAGGTCGCGAACAGATTTTGACCTTAGCCTTAAAAAAGCTAGTGACTTGTTGTAAGAAAATAGGGTTTTTTCTTGTCTGGGCCATAAAAATTTTTTAAATCCCCAAATGAATGCAGTCGCTGCCCCCTGAAATTTTGAAAAATTGGAAAATTTTATCTAGCCCCTGTTCCCCCCACTGTGCTGGGAAAGGCCTTTTTCCCCTTGGGCCCTTTGGAGCAAAGTTGGGTGACCCCTCCGGATGGGAAATTTTTATAACTTGAAAGGGGGGGCCCGAACAATTTTGGGGCCCCCCCCCCGGCTTTCCGGGCAGGGGATGGTACCCCTGATTTCACCCCCTGTTTAGCTATGGGGGGGAGAATCTTGTATGGGTGTGTAACAAGCATTTAAAGAATGGGGGAAACCAAAGGGGGATTCTATGGCCGTATTAGAGAAAAATGATGTATTTTTAAACCCAGTCCATTCCAGGTCAAAGAAAAGCGGAAAAATTTGTATACTCTAATTTTAGGGGGGTTTTAGCTCCCCGGTCCTTTGGGGGCCCAAATTTTTTTGAAGGCTATCCCGGGGGCTTTACCTCTCCATAAAAATTTTTCAGGAAGGCTAAATTTTTAATTTATTCACAACACATGTCTGAGTAAAAGGGGGAAAGGGTTTTTTTGAGGGTTTAAGCCCCTTGGAGAAGTGATCTTTTTAAATTTAGGTGGCAAAAGGGCCCGCAAGGAAAACGGCGGGGAACCCCCCATTGGCCAGCCCCCCCAAAAACCCTTTTTGGGGTTTAAGGGGGGGAAATTCAAAGAGTATACTGACTCTGGGGAGACCCCTTTTTTGATGCCTTAATATTTGATAGATTTCCTAGTGCCCCAAACCCTAAACATGGCAAAGAGATTGCTTTTAAGGGACTTTAAAACCTTCCTGGGGGGATATATTAGAATTTCGGTTTTCGGGACGTTTATTTTAAAGCCAGAGTTTTTGGCCAAAGGTCTTAACCATCGAGTATTAATGGGAATCCAAAAAACTGGGGAGCAAAAAAAAAGCAGATCATCTGCAAAAAGAACTAACTTTAGATTAGGTTACCTATTTTAATCCCTTTAAAGTCTCCCGAGCTTAAAAAATATCGGATTTTTGGTTTTTATACCCCAGGTTAACGAAAGGGTGAAAAGGGCCCCTGCCTAGTGCCCCTCCACAGGGGGAAAAGGATTCAGACAGAAACCCCGGGGTAAAAACCAAACCCTTGCCGGGGGTTAGGAAGAGGGAGGAGATGTATTGAGGGAAAAGGCCCCCCCAAATTGCCCCCCGTTCGAATAAAAATTTTAATCTAACCCCCCCCCCCAGCTGCATTATAAAATTGTTTTTTCAGCATAAAGGAAAATATAGCGGGGGGATTGGTGGTTTTGGGGATTGGACTTTGACTCGCCCAAACCCCATAAAAAACCTTGCGGACATTGGCCCTCCCGACCTGTTTGAACAAAACCCCAATTGGGGGTAGAAATTAATTTGGGTAATAGGAGGCAAGTCGATGGCCCAAAAATTTTTTTGAGATAATTTTCAAATCCACTTTTAAGGAGGGGAGGGGGCGAAAGCGAGGGATCCGTGGGACCCTTTTCCCCGGCTTGGGCAGAAACCTTATGGGGGCCCTTCATTCATACGGGGAGGTATCCTTCCCTTTGAAAGGAATGGGGTTATACAACGACCCCCAAGGTGGGAGGGGACCTCAGGGAGAAGTATTTTATAGAACTAAGACCCGTACCCATCTGGCCCTGGTGTTTTTTTGGTGGGCAGCTTGCGTTTTGTAAGGGCAACAAATCTCTTCGGAAAGGGGGTGCCTCCGGAAAAATTTTTGTCGTTCTGGGACATTTTTGGGCAAGGATAGTTTTCCCCACAGTCCGCCCGACTTCCCCCCATCGGATTCGGGACGGGGGATACAATTTTCAAAATTGTACTTCTGAAGATCTGAGTGTTTTCCCCCTCGCCATCATTTTTGGGAAAAATCCCTGACTTGTTTTTGATCGCATGGTTTGGTGTTGCAAGGCCCTCAACCCCCTGGCCAGAGGGGCCAGGAGTTTAAACCCGGTTTTTTTCCCAAACTAGAAGAGGGCATCAGCTAGAGATTTACGGGATTTTTCTCTCTGTTTAAGCCAGTGTTCGTTCTCACTCTTTGCCCTGCTCCAGGATTCCCCCAAATTCCCGCCTAGAATTTACGGATTTAAAAGGAAAAAGGGAGGGGGCCTTTGCTTAAGAGAGAGGGTTTATCTATTTTTGGGTGGGTTTTCAATTTTTTCCTGGAAGGGGAATTTTGAAAAGGGGGCGGGCCCCTCAAGACCACCTTAGCCGTTTTCCAAAAGCAAATGAGGGGGTTTTAGCAGGACTTCATTTTTCCTTTAGAATTCAAATTTCCCCCAATTTTTAAGAGGTTTCCAAAGGGCCTCGTTCTTTTATATAGGTATGAAGGAAAACGCCAGAGTGTCCCTTCCTCTTGGGGGGAAAATCATTTTCATTTCTAAAGATATAGGGGGAAAGATTTGAGATGATCGTCTTCGAAATTTTAGCGAAACTAAAACCCCCGGGTTAAGGGTGGGGAAATCAGAAAGGGATTTAATTCGAGACCAAAGAAATGGGGGGGGGGGGAGAAAAAGGAGTAAATTCCCCCGCCCTCGGGGGAGAAAACCCCCAAATGTCAATTAAGGTGGTGGGGTTTAAAAGTGCGCAGGGTTTTGTCCCTGTGTGCCGCGGGGGGGGGGATCTATCCTAAAGCATCATGGACCGTGTTCAGGTTTTCCCCCCTAAAACTTTAAGGGGGGGGGGTTTAGTAGTTTTTTTTCCCGCAAGTTCTTCAAAAAAAACCTTGTTTCTCAAATTTGGGGCCCTATACATTACAGATAGCCCGCTGGGTAATCGGCAGGGCAGCAGTGTTTTGATTTTTTTTTTTCCCCCTTGAGTCGGACGTTTTTTTTCCAACCCCTGGTGTTTAAAATTTTTTTTGAATTTAAATATCATGACCCCTCCCTTTTTTTTTCTTACCGCTGGGGGGCCCCAAAAAAATACCCCCCATTGTTTTTTCAGCCTGAAAAAGTCCCTCTCTACCTAAGGGGGGGGTTTCCTGGAGCAGGGCAATAACAACATGTAAATTTTTTTTCAAATGACGCCCGAATCATAGCCCCCTTTTGGGCGATCTAAGGCCCCTTGGGCATTCCAAGATTTTAACCTTAAAACCCTCTTGGGGGAAAGTATTGGTATACCAACTAGGGACAAACACAATCATTTTATGCATCATGTGGGGCAGTACTCGGGGGAAGGACCATAGCTCCAATAGTGGGAAAGCGTAGGGATTACCCAGAACAACATAAAAAAGGCATAAAAAAACCTAACAACAGTAGAAACCCGGACCCTTTTTAGGTCCAAGAAAGAGAAGCCGGGTTCCCAAAAACACCTCGGAGAAAAAGGGGAACAGCTAAACCCGTTCCCCCTTTGGTGTGGAGGAAATTTACTTCTTTCCCCAACCCTTATGGGGCCAACAACTATACTCGAACCGTCCAAGAGGAGGGGGCCTGCAAAACCCAACAGCAAAAATTTTAAAGGGCTTCGGAAGATGCTAGACAAAAATTTGTATTACTTTTTCCACCCTAGGGGGGGGGCCCCCAATAATTGCAGATTTACGTGACTATGTCCGAGGCCGGGGCGTTTCGTTTGGGTCCTTCGGACTAAAATCCCCCGGGCTGGAAAAAGTCCCGTTTGGGGGGGAGCCTAGGGGAATGAGATGGCTGGAGCAGACGAGCGGCCCGTGGGGGCGCTGAGGGGGGCCCATTTTTTGGGGTATCTCCCAGGGTCTCTCCAAAAAATTCCCCGGGGGTTTCAGGGGTTGAAAAGGAGGAAATATTCCCATTTTGGGGGAAAAAGCGTAAGGTCCTGGGTATAGCAAAAACAAACTTTTCCTGCCTCCTAAATAGTTCCGTGCAGATACTCGAGAATGCTCTACGGGCGTTTGGCAACCTCAGCGAAAAGTCCTCGAAAATTTGCCCGCTTATGGGCCCTGGAAAAAAGACCGGAGCGTAGTGAAATTTTTTTGATTCAGAATTTTTGGCTTTGTCTGCAAAATTTAAATATTTTTACGGGTAGATTGCCTTGGTCTTGGTGTTAAAATTCGATTGTCGCCTCTCTTTGCGCCTCACTATTGGGCCCTCCAGTTAAAGGGGCCCCGGCCCCCCCTGGGCTCCCCTCAACCCCGGGACGCTTAGGTTTCCAAAACAATTTTTGGAAGTTCTTTTCTCCAAAACGTAGTCGAGAGTGCTGTGAAACCGACTCAGGGGCCAATTTTTTCTAAGGTTGTTCGCCTTGAGCGATTCCCCTAGGTCGGGCGTTTTTTTCGGCCAATCGCTTGTTCTCCATAACACCCCATTCCCCGTTGTGGGCCGCATGGCATTTAGCGTCCCCTTTCCAAGGGCTGGACCCCAAATTTAGTTCCCCCAGGCGATCAAACATGCACTCTTATTTCCCCCCTTCCCCCTGCGCGAAAAATGTAGCCACTGTTTTTCTCTAGGGACTCTTGTAGGTCAGGGGCCAAATTTTTTCGCGCCCCTTTTTGTCGCAATCTTTTATAAAAATCGTCTGGTTCCCCGCTGGAGGTATTTGGGAAGGGCTCTTTTGGGAGGAGTTTTTAGATCTACCTGACGGAGTTGATAAGGTTTTTCCCCGTAGGTCCCGTTGCATAATGTCAGATTCCCCCGTGGTAGCTGGGCCCAGCTTTTTTCCGTTTTTTTTAAATGCCCGGGGGCTTTTATTTTCCCATTTTTTTAAAAGATTTAAAGTTCCATAAAAGAGGTTCCCAGGAATGAATAATGCCCAAAAAAGGGAAGGTGCCCCGGGGGGACAGGGTTAACCAGGAATTAATAATTAGAGCGCTAGCTGTTGGGGGGTTTTAGTGCAGCGGCAGCTTTAGTAAAAGAGGGGGATAGCCTTAAAAAAAATTTTTGAAAAAAGGAAACCACAGCAAACTAGCAAACATTCAATCAAAGTTTTGGAAATTTGAAACCTAAATTAAAGTTTGGGGGCATGCCCAAAAGAGATCCTTTTGTTTGCAGAGAGGGATCTTGAGATGCAGGTGGGCCCCAGTAGTTGGGAGGGGAGGGAGGGGTTCTGCCTGCCCCGTTTCAAAAGGGTTTTCTCCCAAATTTTGGGGGAGATCAGGGGAAACCTGCGGGTTGAAATTTCCCCTGAGGGGGTGAATAGTCCTCTCACAGAGCCCCAGGAGCGAGGGGGGTTTAAAGCCCCAGAGTGGTTGCCAGGCCTTAGGCTCAGGGGTTAAAATGGCCCCCGACTCCTCTTCAGACTCAGCAGAGCTGAAAAACCTGAAATGGCGCCCAAAAAAGTCCCCCTGGGGGGCCCCCGGGGGGGGCCCCCCGCCCCGGGGGGGGTTTTCCCCGGGGCTGTGCGGGGCTGCTGCGGTGGGGCCGGAGCTCCGGGGACCTGTTTTTCCCCCCTGATGCCTCCGACTAGCCCGGGGGAGCTTTTCCTGCCGCCGCGCCCGGGGTCAGCCGCTCGGTTTTTCCCCGTTTCCCCTTTCCCCCGCCGCCTCCGATATGGAGAGTGGCGCCCCGGGTCCGACCCCCGGGGTCCCCCCTGGTGCCCGGGGCTCGGTAGGTTTTCAGGTGGGGCCCCGCTTCCGAATGACCCGGGGGTTTTTTTTCCGGTTTGTGGTCACGGGCTCCGGAGCCCCTGCAGTGCCTCCCACAGTCGGGGCCGGGAAACCCGGGGTCTCCCCAAATGACCATTTTGGGGGCTTCTTCAAAAATGGCAAGGATGGTGCAGAGCTCTTTCACCTGCCTCTCCTCTCGGTGGCTCAACACCCCGAGGACCGCACCGCTGCTTGTCAGGCCATGTGTCACTTCGTACTGCGTAATGGCATTGTGCTGCTGCCACAATCGCTGGAGCCTGTGGAGGGTGGAATTCCAGCGTGTTGTCACATCAACAATGAGACGGTTGACAAGGAGGCCGAGCTAATGCTAACGCAGCCAGGCGGGACGAAGCAAGGTGCGAACGTCGGAAGTGCGAGCTCAGACCTCCAGCCTTCCTCAGCAGGCAGTCCAGACCCGGATAGTGCTTTAGTAATTTCTGGACGACAAGGTTCATGACATGTGCCAGGCAAGGGATGTGCTCCAGCCTACCGATCTTAAGGGCGGCCAGCAGATTTCGCCCGTTATCGCACACCACCTTGCCTGGCACAAGGTTCTTGTCACCCAGCCAGCGCTCGGTCTCGTTGCGAAGAGCCGTCCACAGCTCCTGACCTGTGTGTTGACGGTCTCCAGACAGATTAATTTCAACACGGCCTGGTTTCTATGGGCATGTGATGCCACCAGAGGACCCTGCACCATCCCTGCGGTTTTGAAGAGCGTGCGCCGAGCCTGAGAGCCACCGTCACCACCAGAGACATCCACCCAGCTCACCCAGTGAGCTTTCACATAGAGATAGTGTCCTTGGTTGTGCTTACTTGTCCATGTGTCGGTGGTCAGATGGACTTTGCCGGACACAGATGCAGACAACGCGCTTGAAATTTTAGATGACACGTGGCTGGCCAGGGCAGGGACGGCTTTTCTGGAAAAGAAATGCCTGCTTGGCATCTGGTATTGGGGGCAGGCAAGGGCCATGATGTGGCGGAACCCATCTGTGTCCACCAGACGGAAAGGCAACATTTCCAAGGCCAAAAGCCTGGCAATGCCGACATTCAGGCTTTTGGATTTGGGATGGTTTGGGTTAAAGTGTTTCTTCTGCTCCCAAACCTGGTAGACAGAAGGCTGGCTGCTAGACTTTCCGCTGCATGGCGTGCAGGTCATCCAACTGGTGGAAGGAGAAGGGGTAGGATGTGTCTCTGGTGGTGCTGGTGGTACTCGGGCAACGGTGGAGGCTGAAGCGGAGGCTGATCCTTGATCATGACTCTGAGAGACATGGGCAGCTGAGGAACGCTTGGTGGTGGCGGAGGAGGAGGAGGCGGAGACAGAGGGTGTGACAGTGGTTGGAAGCCCAGCATCGGTGTGGCCTTTTTTGGCCAAGTGTTCCTTCCATTTCAACTCATGCATTCGCTGCATGTGACTAGACATGTTGGTGGTGGTTAAACACCTAAGATTCTTCCCTCTACTGATGCGTTTACGGCAAAGGCGGCATATGACATCGCTGGGTGAATCAGAGGCTTGCTCGAAAAAGGCCCAGGCTTGAGAGGTCCTGGTCCTTTTCGACGGCGATAAGCGAGGAGCGGTGTTTCTGCTGATCGGGGCTGGCAGAATCATCTCAGTGGACTTCTGCGACCGCCCTCTCCTTTTTGAGGCGGGACCCGTACTGACACTACCCCATCATCTTCTTCCTCATCCAGTGATGAAGCGCTCTCAAGCAAATTCTGCTGAAAAGACCACGTTGGATCCGCAATGTTGTCATCATCATCATCAACACAGGTGACTTCGTCGTCCTGACATTCTGCATGCTGGAGCTGCGGGCTACAAGCAACAGACACTGCAAGGCGTTGCCGACCACCCGAGTTTTTTGCCGATTGACCGGCTTCCTTTCCTCTCTGAGGCATCAGCGATTTGGGCGTCAGAGCAGACAAAAATCATCTCTTTGCCTTATATTGATCTTTGGAAAATGCCTTCTGACCCTAAACCGCATTTTGTTCAATCAAGGGTCTTAGAAAATGGATTATCCACAGTGGTGGGTACTACGAAGTTGACATCTCGGGATGCCTTCTGTCTGGGCTAGGCTGCATTTCAGGCTGCAGGGCATTATCAACGGCTGCAGCAGTATGGATTTGCAACCCCACCCTGATTACTATTGTGTGGCAAGCTCTGGCTCTGAGTGACAGACGGCCAGCCAATTGGGAGGTCACGGAGGCCGCTTCACCAATTTGCTACAGGGGGCGGTGGTTCCGGGAATCACATTTAAATCCTGATGTGAGTGCTGCTGCTTGTTGAAATTTTATGGCTGCCTGCTTTCCTGTGATTTGGTATGGTGCTGTATACTTGTGTATAGACTCGGCTTGTTTATTTACCTCGGCATGTCTTTCTGATTTTGTAACTTCGCTCCCGTTCGTGTTTGGACCTCGGGCGTGTTTCAGTTTATACCTCTGTTATGATTTGGGTTTGGCGTTCCGTCTTGGTATTTACTCGGACTGTCCTGGATACTATTATTTACTTCTGGGCCCCCGCACTCTAGAGCGCAGGGACTGTCGCTCACAGTTGCGTTTGTTGTTAGGGCAGAACGTCAATAGGCAGGGACAGTGGGCTGGGTTCCAGTAAGGCTCACATGTACCTCCTTGTGTGACATTTTCTCCCAGGCCGTAACCGCTTACTGCTCTACCTCACTATGAACCCATGACAGCTTTATGGTAGAGAGTGCAGGGGCTTACCCCGGTAGTCCAGGGATTTGGCGCTGAGGTAGAAACGGCAGGAGTCTACCCCATGGAGAGTGTCCATGCACTACCCTTCCCTCCTGTGGAGCCCCTGCAGTTGCCTTGACAGGTGTATCAGGTAACAGGAAGGCCCTTTGTGGCATTTAGAGAGGGATGTCGCCTGTATTTTAGGCTCGGCCACGTCTCGGGCAATGTGGAGCAAAGAGTGGGGAATGGTTATGTCCTACTTCAGGTTCCCCCAGGAGGTGCTGGCCATTTTCCAATTAACGCCAGAATTCGCACTGAAACTGTTTTGTGGCAGGTTCTTTGCGACTTTTAGGGGTACTTTTTGAAGACCCAAGATAGGGAAGCTGTGGCCGAGTCTCAGTCCTACCACTTGCGCAGGGTTAAAAAGCGGTGGAGGAATTTTGCTTCTGAATTTCGTTCGGTGGTGTGTACCATCTGGGTCGGAATGAACGACCCGAGCTTCAGATCCAGTTTCTACGTATTAGGGGTAGCGACTCATGTGAATGGATTTTTGGATGGCTTACCCTACCCATGGTTACGTTAGATGAGGCCATAGGCCACTAGCCTTCGTCTGGACAGACGGTTTTATAGGGAAGAGTGATGTCGGGGAAAAGTTTCCTCTCGGCGGTCCACCCATGGTACCTCTTTAACCCATTGTTTCCCGATGTAAACCAGAGGAGCCATGCAAGGTGGGGGTTCTTCGCGACTGTGCTAGTGGACGTAGGGACTACCGTCGCACAGGGGTTTGCTTATCCATGTGGCGAATGATGGACACGGCCATTCGGGAGTGCTCCAAACGGAAGACCAGGCCAGAAAATCGCCAGCGCTAGGTGTGTCAGCAGGAAGAATCACCTTGGCGAGCATGGTATTTACCTAAATGTCACAAAAATTCGCTGCGGGTACCAGGGTTATGTTTTCATTCTTGTTGACTCTCTGGTTCTGGGGGATTTCGTTTGCTAGATTTGGATCAGCTTCTAATTTTGTTGATGCGTCTTTTGTCAAATCGTTTGGTCCTACCTTGGAGACGCTATCAGAGTCTTAACGGGTTGTAGGCTCATTGACTCCATCCTAGCTAGGGCACATATCAAAACATTATTACTCCTGAGCTGGAGCTGGTGGTCGGTTCCATACTTACTGAAAAATTGTTATTTATTTATTATGGACGGGGCCCTGCCATCTGATGTGGTGTTGGACTGCCCTGGCTTCAGAAAACCCCCAGTGTTTGGACTGGGAAATTCACGGTGAATAGTCAAGGGGGCAACGGTGTGTTGCCTGAGTTCTCCTCCCATATGGCAATATGAGGTGGAGGCAGAATTTCCCTGTTTTATCCGTGACTTTGATGCAGTATTTCTCAGAAAACAGTGGGATATACCCATCATAGATTTGATGACTGTACCATTGACCTAGTGCCGGCAGTGTGGTTTCCAAGGGGAGGATATATAATCTGTCTTGTCCAGAGAGATGGCAATGAAACAATACTATTGCTCAAGACAAGCTTAAGACAGGGGCTCTATCCGACATTCGTGGTCTCCACATGGGGCAGGGGTTTTCCTTTGTAGGAAATAAAAAAATTAGTGGAGGCCTCCGTCATGATAGATTACCGTGTGAACTGAATAAAATAACGGCTTAAAAAACAATACCCTTTACCCTTGATCCTGATCTGTTCAACAAATCCAGTGAGCAAAATGGTTTTTCTAAGTTGGACTTAGAGGGGCCTATAACCTCATCGTATCGAGAAGGGGCATGAGTGGAAAACGCGGTTTAACACTCCTGAGAAGGTAATTTTGTGAATCTGGTGATGCCGTTCGGGGTTGTGTAATGCTCCGCGGGTTCTGAACCTGTTTAATGATGTTTCCGTGAATTATCGGTTTGTTGTATGGTCATTTACCTGGATGACTTTTATATCTATTCGGAAGATTGGTCGTACACGGTAAACACAGTACGGTCAGTTCATGCAAATCCTGATAGCGAAAATCAGTTTGTTTGTCAAGCTTGAAAATGTGTTTTTGGGGTGCAGGAGGTACCTTTTCTTGGGATCATCTGACTCTAACTTCTTTTTCGTTTGGACCCGGTTAAACTTCAGGCCATTCTGGAATTCTTGGGTCCGCCCTTCATCTCTGAAGGGCCCTACATTTTTTTTTTTTTTGTAACATAAATTTTATTAAACATTTCAATCAAAAATTACAAACTTTTGATATAAATGCAATATGCAAGCAACATAAGTACAAAGTAAGGTAATAAACACTATGTCATAATCAAGTACTGAAAGTGAAAAGAACCTCAACTTTAACCAGATGCTTCCACTTATGGACATTTTCCACACACCATCTGCATCATCAGCACAAAATTTTCGCAAATCTGAGATTAAAAACTCAAAATATAACTGCTAAGAAAAATATTGAACAGACCTGTTGAACATCCACTTCTTCCCGTTTTATACAGATACATGTTTCGAGCATCATACAGAGTTTCTTCAAACACACTATAAATAACACCAGACTTTTTTTTTTCTTTATAGCAAGGTCAACCCCAGAGATACCATAGCCCATGTCTGGAAACACGATACTGTCAGCTCTGTGATCCAATGGCCTGAGCTGGTGTTGTGAGGACATCTGTGAATATTGATGTACCAGAACAGAGGTGGAATGGTCCTCACAGTACTGCAACATCGGGCTTAGGGCACTGCCATCTCACCAATCCTCTCTCTTATGTAGCTCCCTGACTGGCAGGGCACCCTGCATGCAGAGCCACTGATGCTCTTTCTGTGTGGGCGGTTAGTTGCTCTACCTCACCTTTCTCCAGAAAGTCTCCAGACCTGGGCAGCATCTTCTGAGGCCAGCATGTGTATGTCTGACATGTGGTCCTGCTGTCTGCATTGAGCCTAATACATTTCTTTTCGTTGAACAGATCAGATGTTGGCAGATAATTTAGCTGTTTGTGTGATAAAATTTCTCTATCTGAGAATACAGTTTGGGAGCAGTAAGTTGCAACAGGTTGGGTGAAGGTTGCGTTGTACCACTTTAAGCGACAAAGAAACCCATCCCCCTGTATACTGTATCATATGGGAGACTTGTAGGGCCTTCAGGAGGCACAGCACACATATATAAGGTTATACTTAAATACATGTTTAGTCAGGGAAGTTAAGACCACCTTTAGCTCTTTCTCCTTGATGACCAGTTGGCGCGCTGACCTGTCCATTTGGACACCCCAGAAAGAAAAAAATGCAGTTTATCAGCTCCTAGCTTGATGTAAGTTGGTGGGAAGATGTTGGTTAAAATACACACCCACGGGGGAGAATAACTGACTTGACCACTAGGAATACCCTGTGAAGCTAAGTTCCCTGAGCTTCCAGTAAACCAATTTCTCTGCACTCTGCAACGGACATCATCCAGCTTTCTGGGAGTTCATTGCGTCTCAATGAACTTAACACCGAGCACCGTAATGGTATTTTACTTATGGAATGCCCAAATCTACCGTGTTATACTGGCACAAAACATTGATCTGACATTTCTGCCAGTTGACTTTAAGGGCAGAATTGCCCTCAGAAGATGTTATGTGAGCTTGGCTCTGGTGAGGTCTGCTAAGTTATCCGCAACAATACACTCAACATCCATATAGACAAGAAACTATTTAGCGTGTTCCCCGCTGCTTCCAGGTTATAATGGATGCTCTGATCACTTTATTCTTACGGAGCATGAATAACAGGGGTTCCATTGCACTATAAAAGACCAGGGGAGAGAGGGGGCACCCTGTAACACCTGAGTGGAACTTTAATTTTTCAGTCTGGAAACCATTGACCAGGATTTTGCTGATGGATGTCGGGTGTACAGAGTTTTGACGGATTAGTAAATGGTAGGGAAGCCCATTGAGCATTCAGGACTGCAATTAAAGAAGGAGTGTCGACAACCTGTCAAATGCCTTTTCAAAGGTACAGATTGGACAGCAGCTTCTGTCTCTCTGCTGGTCCTGTCCCATATCAATCTCTCAGCAGAGAGAGGTTCCCCATGATAGAACATTCCTTGGCACTGCGCAGACCTGCTCCTCCTTGTTACTACATGAGCGAAAGACATGGCTCATATCGTTTAGCAAGCAGTTGGCAAAAAACTTGTAGTCGGTGTTTATAAGGTTATAGGGCGCAGTTTTTCAAATCCGCTTTGTCACTTTCTTTAAAAAATCAGGACAACTACTCCCTCATTCATGGTTTGTCACTAAACTGCCCTGTTTGCCATATGTGGGATATTAAAGTGCAGCAGATCTGGTGCCAAGGATCCCAAAAAATGTAGATAAATAAATTCCTACAGTAACCCATCCAGGCGGGGGTCTTGTTGTCGCGCCATGGACTGAAAAAATTACATTGACCTCGACTACTGTGTTATCCAGGCTAAGGACACTGAAGTCCTCTGATGCACGGTGTTTGCTAGGCCCTATCACCTCTTTCTCCAGCTCAGGATCTCGGTTTTTTGGCGCTATAGAGGATCCGAAATAATAAATAGAGACTCACTTCTCAATTAGGTCCTTGACCTCTCACCTACTTGAGCCATTGCTTTTTTTAAGACTGTATGGTGGAATTTAGGGTGTGACCAATTTTTGAAAGAAAACATGTGCAGCGCTGATCCTCCTCCAGGACTTTAATTTTTGGCGCTGGTACACACATTTGTTTGCCCTCTCTTCAGGACATCTGAGACCTCTTCCTGGCTTGGTAGCTGATCCAGTGGTTCCTAGGGTTTGTCGATATACTAGTATCGTAATTATTCGTATTTTTCATGTCTTAGTTGGCCTCTGATTGACATGGACTAAGAAGGGAGGTGGAAGTTTCAGTAATTGCAACCTGAGGCCTATAGCATGCATTTGAGAAGCTTAAGCAGTGTTTTGTATCAGCTTAAATGTGTTGATTCAAGCTGAATCCACAGCAAACCCTTTGTAGTTGAGGCTGATGCTTTGGTATGCGCAGGGGCGGTGGTCTTGTATCAGGGGTCCGCTAATATGACTAACCTTCGCCTCTGTGACCAGTCTTTTCACGTAAATTTTCCTCAGCTGAAAGATTTATGATGTTAGGGAACTGGGAGTTGTTGGCTATTAAGTGGGTCCTTCGAGGAATGGTGCACTTCCACGAGGGTGCCAGCATCAGGTCACGGTCCTTATGGATCATAAGAATCTTACCTTTTTTAGGAGTGCTAAATAGGTTAAATCCACCGTCAGGCGCATTGGGCATTATTTTTTACGCGCTTTATCTTTGTTGTTACTTACAGACTGGTTCGAAAAAAATGTGGAAGGCTGATGCTCTTCTAGAGCTTCTGGCCAACCACGATCTCAGGAGGGTTTTCCCGGGACCTATATTGCCCAAGGAGACTTTTTTGGTCTCACAAAATTTTCCCCCATTTAAACCATCTTAGGATTTTCCCACCAGGATATGAGACCTGCAACGGGCCTTTTTTTAAAGGCCTTTGTCCCCACTCAGTTTAGGCTACAAGTTTTTAAAAAAATTTCCTGATTTTGTGGGTTTTTGGGCCCTCCTGGGTTTCTGGAAAAAAAAAGCGTATTTTTCGGGAAATTTTGGGGCCGTCCAAAGGGCCTCGGGGATTTTTAGGGCCTATGTTCATCTTGTGAAGTTGCGCTCAGGCCCAAAGGGTTTTTAGAATCGTTCCCCCTGGGGGAAATTTGCCCCCCCCCTATACCTGAACATCCATGGACCCATATCTCCCCTGGATTTTTTGACAGGGCCCTTTCCCCTTCAAAAGGGCAAAAGTTATTTGGGGGGTAGGGTCTTTTTCACAAAAAAGTGCCATCTTGTTTCCGTTTAAGGGGGTTACCGTTGTCCCAAAAAATCGCTGAACTCTTTGCAAAAAACATTGTTCCCAAACTTCAAGGGGTTTCCGAGAATATCGTTTCGGACAGAAGGGGTTTAGTTTGTTTCTCGTTTTGGAGGGGCCCCCTTTCAAGGCCGGGGGATCCCCCTTCCTTTTCTTTTTCCTTCCAAACCCCGAGATTAATTGGGGAGACAGAAAAGGGTAAAACAAATGGGAACACAAAAACTCCGTTGTTATGTATTTGTGCAGCGTTTGACTGGGGAAAAATACTTACCGTTTTGGGTTTAATTTGCCATTAAAATAGGATAGTAGCTCGGCGGGGAAACCCACCATTTTAAATGTAATTATGGTTTTCCCCCCTAGGGATGCGCATTTTTCCAAAGGCTTTTCGTTGATCACAGTGGGGTGGGTGTTTTCATTAAAAGATTGTGCACAGTCCCGAGCCCAAGTTTTTAAAAAAACTTTCATACCCAGAACATCCAGAAAAAAATTTTGATAGACGGCGCTTTGTTCTTGGGGGTTTGCGGTTTTGGGGTAAAGGTTAAAAACCCCCGAAAAATTTCGATTTAAAAAAATTCCCTCTTTTAAAAATTTCGCCCAAGTTTGTAGGTCCATAAAGGGGTTAGGAGGTGGTAACCCGGGGGCCCATCGCCTGAAATTAACCCCTTCTTCTCACTAATAACCCTAATGTGTTCCCTCGGTTTACCCCTTTTTAAGGGTGTATATTCAGTGTGACTCCGCCCCCCTAGACCCCTTCCCCCAGTTTTCATAGAGGGGGAAGTTAGAATATGAAGCGCCCTTTTTTTTTGGATTCTCGTAAAAGGGCCAAAGGTCACTGCAGTAAACCGGGGGCCATTGGAAGGGGGATGGTTTCCCAAAAGGAAAATCATGGGTTCCGGCCCAAATTTCCCTCCATGTGATGGGCCTTGAAGGGGAAATTTCCAAGGGGTCTTTTCCCCGGGCAAACCCAGACGGGAAGGGTCCTTTGGGCCCCCCCCCAAAAGGGGGGGGCGTCAGGGCTAGGCGGGTTCAGGGTTTCGGGATCAAAAAGGGTGCAGCAATTTTTTTGAACCCCACCCCGAAAATACTTGCTTTTGGGGAGCTCTTTTATGACAAACGCCCAGCCAAAAGGGGGGCCCCGGAGGCCCCAATCCAAAACCGGGTTTAAAGGGGGGGGGTAAAAGGGAATCACATTTAAAAATCCCCGTAGCTGATTGCTACGCCTGTGAAATTTTCCCCCGGGTTTCCTTTCTTTCCCTTTTATTTTTTATTGTGCTGCTTTTCCTTTTTTACCTGACCTCGGCTTGTTTTTCTTACCTTTGGGTTGTCTTTGTTTTTGTTCCTCGCTCCCGTTTTGGTTTTTTGACCCCACTTTTTTTTTTATCCCCTTGGTTTGGTTTTTGGCTTGGGGATTCCCGTTTTTTTTAAAATTTTTCCCGGGCTGCCTGACTATTCTATTTCCCGACGGGGCCCCCGCACTTAGCAAACGGGAGGGACTGTCCAAACCCCGTTGACGTCTGCCCCCCCCCCCAGGGCACACGTCCCGAGGGGGACGTGGGCTGGGTTCCAGTCCCGGGTCAAATGTTCCCCCCCTTGAGTGACACCCTTTGCTTCATGTTGGGGGGGAATTTAAAAAAAGTTTCTGATGACGACATTTTTGGCCATGACTGGGGGGGCGAGGAGGTAAGACTGCTGGATGCAGGGTGCATTAACCACTGAAGAACAGACTGGGGATGCTGTTCGTTACTGAGATTCACAGGGTCCTGACCCAGCGATGACAGGCCTGACGGTCCTGCAACCGATGATCCGCTGGCTTGCGTGTTGTCGCCAGCACTGGAAGGAGCACCTTCTCTCGTACCTCTACCTTCATGTCCTACACCCTCTTTGCTCACTTACCACCTGCATTTCGCTCCATGTTCAGAAAGATAAAAATTTAAGAAGGTATGGAAGAGTTTTTGACAGTCTCTTATTGAAAGACGGCAAATCACAGCTATTCTTAAATCCCTCTAATTTCCTACAGCCAACTAGGATTAGAAACTGAATTGTTTCTATCAAATACCTGTGAAATGCGGTCTGGTGGAAGAATCGTAAGACAAAATCAACAGTGTTCTTCCTTCAGTCCCAGGGATTTACAACTGCCCAGTAGGACTAGGAATTGATAGTTTTCAACAAAATATCATACAAGTGCGCTATCTGCGCCAAACTGAGATTCACCGAGTGCAATAAAACTATTCAGAAGTTACACGGATGAGAAATTGCGTTTTTTGCAGCAATGACAAACGAGAACAGTTGCTAGAAAATTTTTCTATCAGAATTGTCGTACAACTTGGCTATTTGAAAAAAACTAGGGCCGCACCACGTGCAATACAGCTATTTAAAAGTTATACGGATAACAAACGGTGGTTTTTGCATCAATGAAATACACCAACAGTTAAATACAAATTCTGTACCAAATTTAAGTAAAGGTGGATATTTGAAAAAAACTGGGCGACCAAAGTGCAAATACACTATTAAAAGTATACGGATAAGAAAGGTGTTTTGCACCAATGAAATACAACAGCAGTTACCACAAAATTTCTGTATTCAAATTTAAGTACAAGGTGGCTCTTTGAACAAAACTGGGCCGCACCAAAGTGAAAAACACCTATTTGAAATGTAGACGGATAATAAAAGGTGGGTTTTGCACCTATGGAATACACCTGTAATTACTAGAAAATTTCTGTATCCTAATATAAGTACAAGGTGGGTCTTTGAACAAAAATGGGCGGCGCCAAAGTGAAAAACACCTAATAAAATGTATACGGATAATAAAAGGTGGTTTTTGCACCTATGAAATACACCTGCCATTACTAGCAAATTTCTGTATCCTAATGTAAGTACAAGGTGGGTCTTTGAACAAAACTGGGCTGCAGACACGAAAAGGTCCTATGTCACCTCAGGTGCGGGGTGTGCTGGTCAAAAACTGGTAAAAAAAAGCCATTTCAATGCAGGTTCAAAGGAGAGTCTGGGCTGCACAATATACACTCTCCTTTCAAAAGCCTGTCTACCTGCCTGTCTGCTGTTTTCCCCCCCCCCCCACCCCCCTGCTGTACAGCGCTAGATGCTTCTTTAAAAAGTCTCTGTCTAACTAACAAGAGCTAAAAATTCCTAATCTACCTATGTTCTAATGTTCCCCAGCTAAAAGCATATTTTGTCTGTGTGAACAAAGAAAAACGTGTCTCTGAGCTGAGCTGATCTGTATGAGGAGAGATCTAGCACACGTCCTGCCTAATGAGAGACACTGACACACTGATGCTGAACGGGAAAGCGCTGTTCTATGCAAAACGAGGTCATTGTGATTTTTCCAGCCAATGAAAACCCAATACACATCACAGTCATGACTTCGCACACCCAGCTCACCCTGCCTATGCTCTAAGCTGATTTGCTGGCCACCAAAATGACAGGAAGCGCCGAAAATGGCGCGTTTGTAATATATTATCTGCAATTCTCACCAAAAATTATCGCGTGATCGCAAATTTCCGATCAACCTAAAAACCGTGCCGATTTCAACTTTGTCGATTATAATCGCTCATTCCTAAAGAAGAGCAATATCTGTAGATGATACAAAGTACTGTAAGGTAATCAACACAGAAGGGGATAATATAGTATTACAGAGCGATTTGATGATGTTAGAGGCTTGGGTGGAGAAATGGCAAATTAACTTTATTGTTGATATCTGAAAGATTATGCTCTTGGACTGAGGAAACAAAATATATAATTATATACTCATAATCATAGTCATATCACTCTGTGTAAAACTACAGCTAGAAAAGAACTGATAATATTGGTGCACAAGAAAACCAAAAATTTTAGGGCTAATGCCCAAAAATACCTCCAAAAAACAAATAATTGGCCTCTATATGTTCATAAAAAGGGGGAAAATGCAAAAATTGTATACAGTCTTGAGCATTTGTCTTCAAGGACCTAGCTAAACTCAAATGGGAATGGGGGGATTGCAGGGAAGAACAAGAAAAAATTTTTGGGTTTAGAAAAATGGCTTAAGCTTTCAGCTCCTTAGGTCACTACAGCTACAAAACCTGTTAGTTTCCTCCCTAAAGGGCCCTCCCCAGTGCTGTCGCAAAAACCCTACGAACGGTGTCCTCAGCAGCTCATCACGCAGACCAGTAAAACCATAAACCCCAGTAAACACTGAATTCAAAAATTAAACGAGAAAACGGGACGGGAGTAAAGATGAATCGATAAATGAGAAAAAACCCCTTTTAATGCTAATGTTGCCTTTTTTTATAAATGGCCATTTGGGTCTTAGGGGCTAGTTTTGAAAAAGGGGCGAATTGATTTCTAACAAAGGGGAAATTTTCTTTTTAAAAATTTCAGGAAAACTTGGGTTTTGGGAAACAAGTCAAAATTTTTGGGGTACTTCGGGGGGGGAAACGAAGTGTGCTTTTGATTGATAAAATGGTTTGCGAGCACATGGCGCACAGGGGGCAAAGCATTTGGGGGAGGAAAAAGGGGGCAAAGCCTGCATGACATTTTCAGAGAATGAACCCAATCAGAAAACCGGGCGGGATTCTGTGACGTCCCCCGCACTAAAAAAATAAAACCGACCCGGGGCCCGCGGGGACTCACACTCCCTCACTGTGCTCATCAGGGAAGGTGCTGCTGCGGGGTGATGGGCTTTTTTCCTGAAGAACTTATTTTTAAAACAGCGTTTTTTTGTGGGGTGTCCAGCTTGTCTCGGGAGACTGTTCCTGAATTTTTCTATTTCTGTTTTTTTTGGGGAAATTGGATCTGAAATCCAGTGGGGCTCCAGGGCAGCTGCATATACATTCAAAAACCAAAGGGGGAAAAATCTAACCCAAATTTCCTGTTGTTTTTCTTTTAAAAAAAAACAGCGTTTTTTACAATACAAATCCCACTTCTTTTTGGGGCTGCTGAATTCTTTTGGCGAAATTTTTACACCCGGGGTTTTAAATTTAAAAGCGTTGTTTTGCGGGTTGTGCGGGAAAAAAAATAAACCGTTTTTTTTAAACCCCAAAATTTTATAATATTTTTTTTTTGGTGGCCTAATTCAAAAGGGAAAAGGGGCTAATTAAAACCCGTATCCTTTTGTTGGCGTAGAAAACACGCAATTGTAACACGCTACAAACTACAAGTTTGTGGGGCCAATTTTTTCCCAAATTTTTACATCCAGGGTTTAAATTAAACCCGTTTTTTTTGCTGGGTTTTGACAAAAAAAAAAACCGTCTTTTTCAACGCCAAATATAAAAAATTTTTTTTTTGGGAAAACCGGGGGCAAAAATTCCCCCAAACCCCAAAATTTTCCCTTAAAAATTAAAAAAACCCAACCCCCTTGGTAAACCCCCCTCTTGTTTGTGGGCGAGAAAAAAACCCAAAAAATTGTAACCCCCGAAACAAAGCTACTATTTTTGTGGGGCCCAAAATTTTTTTGGGCGCAATTACATCCGGGGGTTAAATTTAAAAGGGCTTTGGGTTTTTGCTGGTGTGCTGACAAAAATAAACCGCTTTTTCAACCCCAAAAATATATTTTTTTTTTTGGTAGCCTAATTCACAAGCAAAGGGCAAATTACAACGTATCTTTTTGTTGGGGTGGCGGGAAAACACGGAAAAATTGAAAACACGCTACAAAGCAAACTAGTTTTTTGCGGCTAAATTTTTTGGGGCCAATTTTACATCCAGGGGTTTTTTAAAGCGTTTTTTTGGGGCGGGTTTGGCTCCCAAAAAAAAACCCCGTTTTTTTTTAAACGCCAAATATAAAAAAATTTTTTTTTGGTAGCCAAATTTTAAAAGAAAAAGGCAAATTTAAACCAACTGAAATCTCTTGTTGTGGGCGTGGGAAAAAACGAAATTGTAACACGCTACAAAGCAACTAGTTTTTTGGGGCCTTAAATTCTTTGGGGGAAATTTTACATCCGGGGGATAATTAAGCGTTGTTTTGCTGGTGTGCTGCCAAAAAAAAAACCCCGTTTTTTTTTTCAACGCCAAAAAATATATAAATTTTTTTTTGGTACCCAAAAATTTTCCCAAAGCAAAGGCTAATTTCCAACTGAAACTCTTTTTGGGTTAGGGCGAAGAAAAAAAACGAAATTGTAACACGCTAAAAAAAGCTATTTATTTTGGTGGGGCCCTAAAATTTTTTGGGCGCAATTTACCCCCCGGGGGTTTTAAAAAATTAAGCGTTGTTTTGCTGGTGGGGCTGACAAAAATAAACGTTTTTTTTAAAACGCCAAATATATATATTTTTTTTTTGGTACCTAATTCACAAGCAAAGGCTAATTAAAACCTGTATCCTTTTTTTGTGGGCTTAAAAAACACGCAATTTAACAGGGCTACAAAGCTACTAGTTTGTGCGGTTTTCAATTTTTTGGGGGCGAAAATTTAAAACCCGGGGGGTTTTAAAATTTAACCCGTTGTTTTGCTGGTGTCGACAAAAAAAAAACCGTCTTTTTCAACGCCAAATAAAAAAAAATTTTTTTTTGGTAGCCAAATTTTCACAAGCAAAGGCTAATTACAACTGTATCTCTTGTTGTTTGGCTTAGAAAACACGCAATGAAACACGTTTAAAAAACTACTATTTTTGTGGGGCCCAAAATTTCTTTGGCGCAATTTAACATCCGGGGGTTAAATTTAAATTTTTTGTTTTGTGCTGGTTTCTAAACAAAAAAAAACCCCTTTTTTTCAACCCCAAATATAATATTTTTTTTTGGAAAGCCAATTCACAAGCAAAGGCTAATTACAACGATCCTTTTTTGGTGGGCGTAGAAAACACGCAATTGAAACCCAACGTACAAAGCAAACAAATTGGGGGCGGCCAATTTTTTTGGCGAAATTTTAAAACCCCAGGGGTTTTTAATTTAAAAGCGTTTTTTTTCTGCTGTGCTGCAAAAAAAAACCCGTTTTTTTTCAACGCCAAATAAAATTTTATTTTTTTTTTGGTACCAAATTTCCACAAGCAAAGGCAAATTTTTACAACTTTTAATCCCCCTTGTTTTTTTGGGGGCTTAGAAAAAACGCAATTGTAACACGCTACAAACTACTATTTGTGGCTCTTTTTCTTTGGCGCAATTTACATCCGGGGGTTAAATTTTAACGTTTTTTTTGGCTGTTTGTGCGACAAAAAAAAAACCGTTTTTTTCAACGCCAAAAATAAAAAATTTTTTTTTTGGGTTAGCCAAATTTTCACAAGAAAAAAGGCTAAAAAAAAACTGTATCTTTTTTGTGTGGCGTAGAAAACCCAATTGAAAACACGCTACAAAGCTACTAGTTTTTTGCGGCCAATTCTTTGGGGGGAATTTACATCCAGGGGTTAATTAAGCGTTTTTTGCTGGTGTGCGACAAAAAAAAACCGTCTTTTTCAACGCCCAAATATAAAATTTTTTTTTTTTGGACCTAATTCACAAGAAAAGGGAAAAATTACAACTGAAACCCCTTGTGGGGCGTAGAAAACACTCAATTGTAACACCTACAAAGCTACAAAGTTTGTGGGGCCAAAATTTTCTTTGGCGCAATTTAAAAATCCGGGGGTTTTAAATTAAACGTTGTTTTGCTGTTTTGGTTTGAAAAAAAATAAACCGTTTTTTTCCAAAAACCAAAAAAAAATAAAATTTTTCTTTTTAGAAATAATTCACAAACAAAGGGTTAATTAAGCCCTGTTTGGGTTTTAAAACTTTAGTAAAACACACAGGCTTTGTAAACAACACAAACAAAATTTTTTTTTCCCGGGGCCTTTTTGGAGCGCAATTTTAAACCCAAAGGGGTTTTCCCCAAAGGCTTTTTTTACGGGGTTTTTTTTGGGAGTAAAAAAAACGGGGTGTATATTTTACATAAAACAGTTTAGCTTCATCCAAACAGTGCCCTGTACTTTTTTTAAACAAACAGATGCAGACAGAAAAGGTTTGGCAGGCCTGCAAACGCGATTTGGCAGTGGCACAAAATTTCTGAAAGGGGCCCATTTCCGCAGCACAAAAGGGAGGGCGCAGGCGGGGGCCCCCGGGGCCACAACTCCCGCTGTAAATTTTGGGGCCCCGGTGTTGATCGGGAAAACCCAAGGGTTCATTGTTTGGGTTTGCTGGGCCATCCTCCCCTCCCAGATACATCTGAAAAACCCCCCAGCCAAGAGCGGGGGGGAAAACCCTCAGACACAACACTTAGTTTGGCTTTGGCCCGGGAGGGGGTCAGGGGCCCTCACTGTCCCCCCAGCCCCCTCTGTCCCACCCCTTTCCCCCCTCAGCCGGGAAACACTATGTGGTTGGGCCAGGGGCCACAAAAATAGCAGGATGAAAAAATTTTGAGGGGGGCAGCCCACCAGCTACGGGGGCACGAAAAAAAGGGGGGCCAATTTCCCCACTTTTTGCGAAGGGGGCAAAAGTTTTAAAAAGGGGGAAGGGGAAAGGGAGGTCATGGGGTGAGAGGTCACCCGGCAAAACCAAACCGGTAAATGAGGACAGATGACATAAACCCCAAATAAAAGATGATGTAGCCGACCGCATTTGGGTACCCCCGGGTAAAAGCAAGGCTTAAATCATCGTCAGGAGAAGAGGGCTATTTGCCGTCAGGGAACGGGGCCGCCAACAAATGGGTTTTTGTTGGGCCCTGATCAGCAGGGGAGCACAGTGTTAGGTCGGGGGCCAAGCGGCCACGGGGTAGAAAACCCCTTCGCAGGGCCAAGACAGTAGCGGCCCCCAGGGGCTCAGGGGAAAGGGGAAAAGGGGGCAGTATTTACTCATTTCGGAGCGTTGGCGGGAAAAAACAGCAACTTCCCGGTTTTTGGGATTTTCTTTTCTAAAACACCGGAGGAGCCGGAAAATTGGGGGATATGGAAAATCGTGGGCAAAAGTGGGGAAACGTTGGGCCCGGGGGCTAACGTTGGCACAATGGCCCTGCGTCAACACCCTGGGGCCCCGGGCACCATTCCCCTGGCCTGGGGGGAAAAATTGGGTCAATGGGGGGGTCCATTTCCCGCCGCTGGGAAGGGAAACAGCAAAACGGGCCCTGGCACGCCTGCCCCAAATTTTAGCCCCGTCCCAAAGGGTCCACCACCTCTGCAGAAAACAGCTTTTTCTCTTTGACATCCCTCCCCCCCGGCCCCGATGCTCCTGCTCCTTTGCTACTCATGGCCCCCCAAACAGGGGCCCTTCAGAGAGGCCCCATTGTAAAGAGAAAAACATATTCGTCCAACCACCTAAAATTGGGAGCAGCTGAAACCTTGCTCCCCGTCCAAGTTTTTGGGGACTGCAGTCCCTCCCTTTCCAAAGGTGGACCCTTTCCCATTCAGAAAAACTAATGGCTTGTGCCCCAGCCGAGATGAAGGGGTTTTCCAAGCCGTAATTTCCTTTTTCCCAAAAAAGGGAGTAACCCCGCAAATTCATAAAAATGTAGAAAAAGAAAGTGGGTTTAGTCCTTAGCTTAAACGGGTTTTTTTCCAAAGGGACAAAGCAGCGCGGAAAGTCGGAGCTGTAACTAAAGGTCGGGGCCATTAAAATGCCTTTAACCCCGGGCCCCCTGGGGGAATGTGCTTTCCCGCCCAGGCACAAACCCAAAAACTTGGGCGGTAAACCCCGCTTTCCTCTCCCCACGTTGTCAAAAATGCGCTTTCCTTTTTCCAATTTGGGGGCCCCCCTCCTCCTCCTCCACCCCCCACCACCATCCGCCTCCACAAGTACTTGCTTCCATCATACCCCAGGGGGTAGGGCACAGCCCGGGGTTTAGCAGTTCTTTCACCTGCTTGCCCCCGGCGAACAAAGTCCCCCACAGGGGGAGGAACTGCTTTCCCCGCCCTGCAGCAAGAAAACGATGTGTGGGGTTTTTCCCCCCCGCGCCAACTGCAAATCGGGGGAAACCCCCGGTTTGGGCGGACAATGGGAGGAACATGGTGTCCCCCCCTGCCCCGAGGAGGGATGGTTCCCTGCGCCCTTTCATGGCGGGACCCTTTTCAATCTGGTTTTAAAAAAAATTCCTGAAGTCTTTTCCAAACCCTCTTCAAACAAATTTTGGGAAAAAAGGCCAGGAAAAAATGTGCATAGCACTTTTTTTCCATTCGTACAAAAGCCAGGGGAAACCCCTCCTCGTTTCGCGGGAGAAAAAGGCCTCCCCCAACACCCGATATGCGAAAGTTTCCCCCCCCCTCCGTAATTCCCCGCCTGCACCCTGTTGGACCGCTGTAAGAACAAAAGAAAGGCCATTAACGATTTTTTTATGATTTTTAGGGGGACAGGAGTACTTCCCTTTGTAACTTTGGGTGTCAGCCAGTTTGGGAGCTCAAGCGTGACCCCCGCCGTTTTGGGTTTTTGGGCCCTTTTGAAGGGGGGCCACGTTAAATTTTTCATTTGGGCCCGGCTAGAGGGGAAAGAAAAAACGTCATTTTCCCCGCTTTTAAGTCCTTTGGGAAAAGATGCCCGAAAAATTTTTTTCCCCCGGGAGGGGAAATGGGAGATGTTTGCGACTACATCTCCGGGCCACAAAAGAGTCCCGGTGGGGACTGAAATTTGGGGGAGGGGAGGAGGAGGAGGACTTTTGGGGCAAAGCCCTTTTTTCTGGTGAAATGAGTGGGTTTTCTACCCCGGGGACAAGAGAGGGGGGACAGGAGCAGCTGGAGAGGTGGAAGGAGAGAGGAAGACAGGCAGAAAAGACCTCCCAAACACCGTGGGGAAATATACAGTGGAAATGGGGGGCGGGACCCCCCCGGATTTAAATTGGCAGGGTGTCCCGCAGCATGCTTAAATTTCCCCGGCATTTACAGCCGAAAATTTAGCATCCCCCGGGAGAGGGAATTAAATTTGGCTCTCCCCCCCTTAAATTTGGGCCCTCCTACCCCCGGGCCAAAAAGGGGGCCTTTTTCCCAGCTAAATTTAAGGAAACAAACTCAAATACTATAGGGAAAAACCTCCCAAAACCCTTGGCCGCTGCCTAATTTTCGGCTCGCCCTCCTCGAAAAGGGCGAAACCCGGGGGGTTTCCCAGCCCCTCACGTACTACCCGCCGGGCTGCTGGGGGAAAAATGGGGGGGGGAGGAGCCGAAACCCGGGTCCATCAGCATAACCTAAGTCTGGAGGGCACAAAAGAGCACTTTTCCTTTACCCGCCTAGTGAGGAGGCAAATCACCACACAACCCGCAGGAAACCCCGGGGCATTCCCCTTTAAACCCAAAAAGGTTTTGGCCTACTTGGACACACTTTTGGGCCCCCCAGTTAGAAAAACCGCTGGACAAATGGGGAAGGGCCCAAAATGGATGTGTGGCCGCAACTTGCCGGTTTGCCCCCCTGGAGAAGCTGTCCTGCCCGGCCAGTAGTGTGGGAAACAGAGCGGTTGTTTTAGGTTTGGGGGGCGGGGGCCACCCTTTTCCCCAAAAGGGAAAAAACCCCCTTTTCCACCGGGAAAAAATTTGAAAAGACCCGACCTTTGTCAAGATGGGAAACAGGCGTGGGTTTGGCCAAGGGTTTTTCCCCACAAACCCAAACCTTAGGGCCCTCAGTCTGGGGGTTTAAACTCCCCGCCTTAAACCACTAAAAAGATGCCGCCCCCCCCCCCCCCCGCCGATGCCACACAACTGCGATAGTTTTTTCCCTCTGCCTACCACCGCCCTTTTCCAGGGACCGGGATTGCCCCCCACCACAACACTCTTCATTGGCCACTCTATGTCTCCTGGCTGCTGGGGGCTGTTGCTGTTGCCCCGTTACATCCACCAAATGTTTCATTGTGCCCCCCTCTGGCGGGCCCGGTACTGTTTTGGCCCCAAACCCCCGAAAAGTCATTGTTCCCCTCTTCTGACCTCATGCTGTTTCTCCTGTCCCTAAACCTCCACTCTCTTCAAGTGCCCCTGCCGACCCCCATTCTGCTGCCCCCCCCCTTTACCCTCCGCTCTCAGTTTATTGTGCCCCCCTGTGGCCTAATAATTTTTCCACCCGCAAAATGTCCCCCGTGGGGGGCCCCTCTCTGACCTCATGCGCTGCTGTGACCCTTCGGCCCTCCACACCCGGTCCCTTGTGCCACTGCCTACCTCAAAACCCGCTGGGGCCGTGACCTCCACACGGTAAACATTGTGCCCCCTCTGTGGCCTAATACTTTTTGCCCCCCATAATGTCATTGTGCCACTGCCTGACCCCAACTGGGGCCGCCGGGGACCTCCACACTGTGTGAAATTTTCCACTCTGTGGCTTAATAAAATTTTTTTTTTTTTTTTCCGCCTCCATAAAGTTTATTGGCCCCTGCCTACCTCATACTGCTGCCGCCGTGACCTCCACACTGTGTGGGTTGGGGCCCCCTGTGGCCTAATAAATGTTTTTTGGGCCCCCCCAGAAAGCCATTTTGCCACTGTCCTGACCTCATACTGCTGCCGGGGCCCTGACCTCCACACTGTGTGGGTTGTGCCACTCTGTGGGCCCCAATACTTTTTTTTTTTTTTTTTTTTTTCCCCGCCTCCATAATGTCATTGTGCCACCCGTCCTGACCCATAAAATGCTGGCCCCCCTTCCCCCCACAAAAAATGTTTTCATTGGGGGCCAAATCTGTGGCCTAATACGTTTTTGGGGGGGCCTTTCCCTAAATCCCTTTTTGGGCCCCGGGCCTTTCCCATACTGGGTTTTTCCCCCCCCGGGCCTCCACACTGTGTGATTGTTTCCACTCTGGGCCTAATAAAAGTTTTTTCCACCTCCAGAATGGGCCCTTTTTGCCACTGTCCCCACCTCAATTAAAAGCTGCCCCCCCTGACCTCCACACGTGTGAAAAGTCCCCTCTGTTCCCAATAAATTTTTGGCCCCCTCCAGAATGTCATTGTTCCCCTGCCTGACCTCATGCCGCTTCTGCCAAAAGACCCCACACGTGTGAAAAATGCCCCTCTGTGGCCTAAACGTTTTGGGCCCCCCCCAGAATGTCATTGTTTCCACTGGCCCGACCTCAAAGGGCTTCTGTGGCCCGCCCGCCGTCACCCCACACCTATCACTAATGTTGGGCCCCCCTGGGGCTCTCCCCTTGTTTTTTTTTCCCGCTTTCGCTAGCATGACTTTATCAGGCTACATTTCCCCTTGATTTTTTTTTGGGCAGTTTTCCCCCTTTAAATGCCCCGGGGAAATTTTTTAGTGAAGCTTTTTTAAGAGCGGGGGGCAGTCATGTCGTGGGCATAAATAAAACCCCAATTTGTAAAAAAGGGAAAACCAAACCAAACCCCCCTGCATATTTAACATGGCACAACGTTTTTAAAAAGTCCCCTGAAAGGGGTCTGGGCAGCCCGGGGAAAAAGGGTGTTTTTTTTAAAGTTTCGTGCCGAAAAGTAAATCGGACCCCAAACGAATTTTTTTTGGAAAATTTGGCGAAGTGACCGGGAAACCCAAAATTTTTTTAATTCGGCCATCTCTAGCTGAGATCTAAATTAGCATCTGGACCTTAGGACCCAACGAAGGGGTTTAAAAAAGTTTTTAAAGAAACTTTTTTTAATTATTAGATTCCTTTCACATTTTTCATGACAATTTTTAACCTTTTTTACCACCCTATTAAAAATCATTTAAAAAAATCTAGTTAAAACAAAAATTTTTGGGATCAATGATCTCAGTGACAGTTCATGAACTGTCGGTTAACTTTGCAAACAGCAAAGATAAAACAAAATTTAAAAAAACAGGCCAAATAATCAAAGAAGAGTGCAAATGTTTTCCACAAATACCTATAACCAAATTTGGGAAAAGGAAAAGCCAGACATCCCCCTTTGAAATAAATGTTTTACAATCCAAAAAGTCATGAAAGCGAACAAAGCAAAAAACAAGGGGAACTTATCAATAATGTCTAACTTACACCAGACATTCTTACAATGCGTTTACATTTTTTCATAGTTTCATAAATTTTTGGGACAAGTTTTAAAAAAATGTCCCAGTTAAACTTTTTTACAGCCTTTAAATTGGCTTACTTTTGGGTGCCACTAACAAACCAAAATTTTTTCCGCAATTTTTTGGTGCAAAGCTTTGCGCGCCTCCTTTTCCCCTTTTGAAACCAAAAACCCAACATATATAATGCCCACATTAACCCCAAAGGCTGAGCCCAACCCCGATAAAAGGGCCCCCTTTTTCATGAAACCTCTGAAAAAAAACTTAATAATTTTACAAAAAACCCAAAATGAGTAAATTTTATCCAATATATTATCAAACTTTATTTAACATCCAATTTTAAAAAACCCCAAAAAAAAATTGAAAAAGAAACAAAAGAGGTCACATATGAAAACCCGATCCAAAACAAGTTTAGATGTAATTTTAGTGTAAGGTATCCCCAAAATAGTTTTCAAAAAGGTAATTTTGCATTAATTTTTTTGTTTGTCAACAGGCCTATTTTTTTAAAAGTCCCTCTATTTATAGACCCAAACTTTCTAGTATGAAGTTTCCCAAAAACAGTACCCAACCAAATTGGCAAACACTAGAGATAATTTCCAAATTTTGGGGGGATCAAAGTTTTCCCCTGCCCCGGAATATTTGCTCCCCAGGAAGGTTAATGAGGGTTTATTCGCCCTTTCTTTAAATATATTTGATGCTGCAAAACCCCCTGACCCCTTTAAAATTTTGCGGCCTGCCCTTTTCAGGGGAACTCCCACCCCCCCCCTTCCGGCTTCCCCCGCCCTACTGCGCATGCCCGAAGACCCCAAATTTCCCCCAAAAGCCACAGGCCTCTGGATGCGCAGAGGCAACGGGTTTTCCTTCCCCACACGGCGCACGCGCACAGCCCCGGACCAGCGATCGTATTCACCGATGCATAGTAAGTGTCTAAGCCCGACAAGGAATCTCCCATCACTCTAACACTCACAGGAAACAATACAGAAATCCTTATATGTACATAGGAGTAATAGCAGGGTTATATGATTTATATTATGAAGTCACCATATCCAATGACACTGTTGGAACTTCTCATTCATAAATAGCAACAGGTTATCAATCTTTTCGGTATATAATTCGCCTCATGCTATCACATCATTATCGCAGAATCTCCATATATTATCCTCGTGATTGGCATTGATTTCTCCACAAATGCATCATAGACACTTTAGCAGCATACTATAATCAAGACGAACTAGAAAGAAAGAGACTTAAAATATAAAACTAGCTAAAAGAAGATAACATAGAAACAACAGGTAGAATACTCTAACGACTAGATATTTTTTAAATTTAAAATCAAATTATAAAAAATGGGGGCAAAATTTTTTTTATGCCCAAAAAAGCTTTCCCTTTTCTTATGAAAATCAAAAAGCCCCTTTGGGTTGGACAAAGAACAGAATGTCAAAAAAAACGTTTAAAAACTTTTGAGATTCTTATTTTTTGGCCCTGTTTTTGGCCAAAAAATCTTTGTAAGGTAGGGGCTTTTTTTATTTTTTTCTCTGCATTTTGGGGGCCGTTTGGCACAGTGAGGGTCTGAAGTTGCCCCTAGTGAGAGATAAGATAGAGTAGGACCACCCCTGAGATCCCGTTGTAAGCCGGGGGTGGCTTTGACATTTTTGGCCAAAAACATGCGAACTAAAAATCTCAAAGTTTTTTTTCATATATTGTAGATAGCATAAAATGCTTCTTTGGAGATTTCCATGTGTTTTTCATCCTTTTAGCAGTGGTGTGCCACTGGTATTGGACTGTGTGCATACATTTATGTGCCGCAGCCATGCCAGTGGCACCCAGGTTTGGCTTTGGGTTTTTTCAAAAATGTTTTTTGTGCAGAACTATACGTTGTATTTGGCACATATTACTTTTAAACTATATAAGGAGGAATGGATACCTCCATCTTGCTTTCCTGCACCACACCCACCTCCACAGGCTGTTATATGAATGCACTATGCTTTGTAAGGTAGGTGCTTTTTTTTATTTTTCTCTCTGCATTTTGGAGGCCTTTGGCACATGGAGGTCTGAAGTTGACCCTAGTGAGAGATAAGATAGAGGGACCACCCGCCTGAGCTCCCGTTGTAAGCCAGGGGTGGCTTGAGCATTTTTTGGCCAAAACATGCGAACTAAGAATCTCAAAGTTTTTTTCATATATTGTAGATAGCATAAAATGCTTCTTTGGAGATTTCCATGTGTTTTTCGCCCTAGAAACTGTTTAAAACACATTAAATTAATGTCTCGTACAACATTAATTTTGCACATATTGTGTCAGAATGAACAATAAAAAACAGTGCAAAGATGTACAAAGCCTTTAAGAAGCAGAGGGTAGCTTGATCAAACAAAGAGATAGCAACACAGACTTGTACATCAACTTGAAGAAAACGCTGCTGTAAACAATTTGCCACAACTGCAGCCAGAAGAACCAAGGCCTCTATCTGAGGTGTGCAGAAGTCCCATAGCAGGTCTGTTGCTTTATGTGAGGTAGATGGGCATATACAGTTTGATCAAGTATGCACTAAAAACCTCCTTTTATGCATGCAGAAAATATAGCAGTCATGCAGTTTAAATGAAGTATGAATTCAATGTTTGTATGGAATTTGTTATCAGCTCATTGCTGCTGTATACATTTTTATGTTAGAAAACAGTTATTCGACTTTTATATTTCTCTATATTTTGGTTATTGAAACCTCTTTTCGAAATCGAGGCAACACTCTTATTTTTTAAACCATCGTTGGAAAGAGGTTCTCGTAAATTGATGTACTGGTACATCATGAACATCATGAGGGCTCACAAGCAGAGCCCGCACATTGAGTGCATAAAGCCAGCTTACTCTGGTCACATTCGATTAATTCCTTAGATGCAGCAGTCAATCATTACCGTGGCAGCTAAGAGACAGCGGGAGAGATCTCAGGGTTCTGATGGTTTTTATGGCAACCTGGAAGCCTTATAAAGGCATCCTGGCTGTCTGTGATGTCACCGCGCCTAAGGGCACAGCAAGGCATAGTGATTGACAATTGAAGATACAGTGATGTTCTGCTTTGTATTGCAATCTAAAGATAGCTGAGTCAATTGCCCTACGGGGACAAGTAAAGAAAAAAAAAAAGTAAACAAAAGTGAAAAAAAGCTAAACAAAAAAAATTGAAAAAAACAAGTACCCCGCCCTTCTCCTATTACGAACACCAATCACCTTAAAAAGAATCAAAAATAAAAAAGTACACGTGCCTAATGACCTAGCCTATAAATCTGTCATGTTATTTAACCCACACAATGAATGCCATAAAAAACAAAAAACAAAACAATGACAGAATTGCGATTTTTGTTCATCCCATAACACATAAAATGGAATAAAGAGCAATCAAAAAGTCTAATAAAACCCCAAAGTGGTACCAATGAAAATATCAGTTTCGTCCCACAAAAAATAGCCCTTACACAGCTCTATTCCTGGAAAAAGAAATTTATGGCAATCAGAAGATAATGATAAATAAGTATTGTTTTACACAATAACCCCCCCCCCTTTTTTTTAAGTGCTACATAAAACTACAAGCACTATATAATTTTTGCATCTTTTTAATGGTATTGACCCATGTCGTAAAACTAACATGTCATGTATATTGCACAGTAAACGCTGTGAAAATTAAAAATAAAAAACAATACCAGGGTTGCTGTATTTTCTTCATCCTGCCTCCCAAAAAATGGATTTGAAGGTGATCAAAAAGTCATGTCCATTTCAAAAATGGTATCAATGAAAATGTCATCTCATTCTGCAAAAAACAAGCCTGGTACACAGAAAAATAAAAAAGTAATGGCTCTCCGACTATAACCATGCAAAAATGTTTTCTTTTTTAAACAAAAGTGTTTTTATTGTGTAAAAGCAGTAAAACATTCAAAAATATATAATTTTGGTATCGCTGTAATCGTGTCATCCTGCTGAGTAAAGTTAACATGTCATTTATGCCACCTGGGGACCGCTGTAAGAAATAAATAAAAAAAAACACTACCAGGATTGCTGTATTTTGTTTATCCCGCCTCCCAAAATCATTGATAAAAAGTGATCAAAGTGTCATATGAACCCCAAAATGGTACCGATGAAAACTCATTCCGCAAAAAACGAGCCCTTAATCAGCTCCATGTACAGTAAAATAAAAAAGTTATGGCTATCAGAATATAATGACATAAAAATGCAATTGTTTTACAAACGCAATTCTATTGTGTAAAAGTAGTAAAACATAAAAACCTATAAAAAATTGATATGGTTCCAATTGTACCAACCCGTATAGTAATGTTATCATGTCATTTAAACCACATGGCAAACACTATAAAAATGAAACCCAAAAATAGTGGCAGAATTGCTTTTTTTTTTTTTACCATTTTCAAAGTGAAATGCTAAAAAAAACCTGTGAAACAGCTAGGTGCTGAAAATGCAGGGCGCGCATATGGCAGAATCCTGAGTAAGCCGTCCGGGCACTGCCGTGGCCCGGGCGCTGTCGGCGAGCTCTTCACCTGTATGTGACTCCTCTGGGAGCGCATACAGGTGAAGATACCACTGCGGAGCAGAGAACAAGCGCTCCCTGCTCCGCAGTGGACTCTGGACGGCCGCAGACTTGCGACTGTCTGGAGTATCCGGCACAGGCAGTGTGCTATGTCATCACGCTGCCTGCGCGGCCTGATGACATCACACTGCCTGTGCCTGAAGACGGATCGCCCAGAGGTCAGAGCAGCGGGGGAGCGAGGTATGTACTTGTATTTTTTTTTTTAAACCCTGCCTATAAGGGATATATACCTGCCTATAACCTGCCTATGGAGACATATACCTGCCTATTACCTGCCTATAGGGACATATACCTGCCTATAACCTGCCTATGGGGGACATATACCTGCCTATAGGACATTAAACTGCCTATTGGGGACATTAAACTGCCTATACCTGCCTATGGGAGACATTAAACTACCTATATCTACCTATGGGGGACATTAAATTGCCTAAACCTGCTTATGGGGAACATTAAACTGCCTATACCTGCATATGTAATTTCATTAGTATCCATTTTTTTTTTAATTTACCAGTAGCTGCTGTATTTTTTCACCCTAGGCTTATACTCCAGTCACTAAGTTTTCCCAGTTTTTTGTGGCAAAAGTATACTCAAGTATATACAGTAATCAGTATTATTCCCTTCAGCTGTCAGTGGTTTTAATGTTATGACTGACCAGTGTAATGCAAATACCATTTTGTGATCAATGATCTCAATGCTAGTTCATGAACTGTTTTTCAGCTGTGCAAACAGCAAAGTACAATTGTTTGTAACATTTCATAAGAAAAAGATCTAATATTTGAAGAATTAAATTTGTTTTACTAAAAAAAAGCAGATTAATAAAGTGCCCTTTTCAAAAGTATATTTACTATTTTGCCATAGGCAAACTTAAACTCTATCAGTTCTCAATCTATAAAACACTAAAACATAACTTTTATTGTGTAAATACACTTAACCTCTATACACACTATTTAAAAACCTGATTTCTAACCTCTCAATTTATCTCTTTCTACTTCTTAAGGAATAACTCCTTTTCTATTATCAAGTCTGGTGGAGCACCACCTATTAACAGGAAAACCTTATATATGCAGTAATGTACTAACTCCAGTAAGGGATCCCAAGTTTCCTACTTGGGCAGTCATCTCTAATCTGATGGACATAAAACATATAAGGTTTCCTTGTGATACCTTCTGCAGCAGATGACACTTGTAGACAGATATCACAATTTAAAATGTCATGCTTGACCTCCCCAACATGTGTCACCAGCTAAACTGGCTTCATCAGGGGTTAGAGGTCCTGTCCCATGTGGTCTAAGCTCATTTCCTTTTGCATCATGTTAGGTACAAACCCGATTCAGGTGCTCACCAATTAGCCACCAGAGAATCAACAAAACGCATTCCCCCTTTTACTCTCCTGCATGCATATTGATACTATGTGCTGCTGCTGCGGCTGCCAATGCCAATATGTTCTTATAAACAACATTCCTCAGACAAGTTCACCATCTCCAAAGCGGGCTTGTGCCCTATCTTACCATGCCCGCCCTTGCCCATTCTGTATCATGGAATATCGCCCAATGATGTGATATTCCGTCCAATTTCTCATTATTGGTATGCGTGGCTCCCTAGAAGGAAGCAGATAGGGTACATTTTACAGACATTACTGCTTACACTTCCCATGAACCTTTCTCCTCTATGTCTAATATGCATATTCATTGGGAATACATACTCCATTTTACTGTACACTATTGTCTTAGTCTCTTCCCATAAACCACTTCTCCTCTGTATCTAATATACATATTCATTTTAATAAAGCTACATCCCCTATGGTTAGCCCACCCCCCCTCCCCACCCCTCCCGCAACTTCCCCTCCGACCTTCACCATGCAGGAGAGTAAAAGGGGGAATTGGTTTGGTTGATTCTCTGGTGGCTAATTGATGAGCACCTGAATAGGGTGTGTACGTAACATGATATAAAAGGAAATGAGTCTTAGACCACATGGGACCGGACCTCTAACCCTGATGAAGCCAGTTTAGCTGTTGAAACATGTTTGGGGAGGTCAGAATGACATTTTAAAATTTTGGTTTCTCACCTCTATCTACAAGTGTACCCGCTGCAGAGGGTATCACAAGGAAACCTATATGTTTTATGTCCATCAGATTAGGAAGACTGCCAGTAGATGCTTGGATCCCTTACTGGATTAGTAAATTACTGTATATATAAGGTTTTCCCTGTTAATAGGTGGTTGTCCACCAGACTTGATAATAGAAAAGGAGTTAGTCCTTTAGAAGTAGAAAGGGATACATTGAGAGGTTAGAAATCAGGTTTTTAAATAGTGTGTATAGAGGTTAAGTGTTATACATAATAAAAGTTATGTTATAGTGTATTATAGATTGAGAACTCATAGAGTTTAAGTTTGCCTATGGAAAAATAGTAAATATAGTGATCAAAAGTCACTCTCTGTTCTCTTGCGAGATTCCCATTTTTTTGGAGACTATTTGACAAGTTTGGGGAACAGGAATGTTCAAGTGGGGAATCTAGGGAATGGCAGGTTTTTTGAGTCAGAAAATTAATTTGGATACTTTTTCACATAAAGCTAATGCAGTATTATCTAATCAACCAATTCCATTGAATCAAACTAAAATCCATATAGCCTTTCAGAAATTAAATAAGACTTATAAACAACAAATTCGGGCAGGCTGGGAAGTATCTAGTCTAGAGACATATATACAACAACAAGTTGTGTATAGAGGATTAAGGATCAGTTTAAGACCAAATACACATTTAGAGGACCCTATTTTTATCAAGGGTTGGGAAAAATTGCTAACTGAATGCTCTCTAAAATTGATGAAATACCTGTCAGAATACGAAAGAATTTCATTTAATAAATTAAGTGAACAACTAAATCAGGAGATAGTGGAGATTAATAACTTCGGGCCCATCCAGATTTCCCTGAATTAGAACAAAAATTACAACGAAATATAGAATCTCTGAGAGAAGAAACTTAAGAAAGGAAAACACAACAAATATCTGAGGGATCGGAAAGATTTTGATAACAATCGTTTATAATATGAATTAAATAGTTAGATTTACCTACAAACCTAATTTATATTCATGATTTCTTCAGATATCCCCCCAAAAATTCTCTGCTGTAGAAGTAATCCCTCCACATGGTTCTATTAATAGTCATACGCAGGGTAAGAAAAACTGGTTGGAGGAAGGGTCAGAGAAAAAATAAAGGTTGGACAAATAAGAAAACATATAAAAAATCATCTACTCAAACAGTACAAGATCAGAATCCTCAGAGATGCCAATCAGGAGAAGGACCAGTGGGATCAAATACATTATCCTCTTCTGCATCCTGTGGTGTAGTGGCCCATGGTATGGGAGCACAGGCAATGATTTCAAATGGCAATACAAATATGCCATTAGTGGCAGGAAATGGACAGGTTGTGAACACAATGCCAATGCAAACTCAATCTCAGGAGCATTCAAAAATGCAAATGCATCCACTTTTTTTTAGAACAACTAAAGATTCTCTTGAGGGATCAAGAGAAAGGGAATTATCAGAAATAACAAAAAACGGAGCACTTCAAGTGATTAATTTATCCTCTTATAGACTAACGGAAAATCAAACAGGTGTTGGCATATGGTCTTACGTTTACTCCCATGCCCAGATTTAATGAGTTTGTATGGGTAAAAGATATTAATCTCTTTGCTAGAAGGTTGGCTTTACATAAATATCATAAAATGAAAAATAATGATGAGCAAACCTTTAGGAAACTTGAGGAAAAAACATTGGGTGATCTTGAACAATTGCAGGTTGAAGGTGAAGGAGACCCCATAATTCTAGATATACCCTTGACTAATTTGAAACCAAATCTAGGAAAACCCTCGATATCACAATATAATCTATTGGATATGTTTGTGGAAGTAGTAACGCAAGATATAAATAAACTAGCACTCAGATGACAACCATCTTCTTTAAATTTAAAATGGGAGGAACAATTAGCTAATGCAGAATTACAATCTAACAGGGAGATAGTAATCAAACCCAGTGACAAGGGTGGACATATTGTCATCTTAAATAAAAGTGACTATAGAGCGATGGTTGAGAGAATACTTGGTGATTCAGAAACATATGAGAGGCTTTCAAAAGATCAAACCAATGAGTATTTGAAGAAATTAAAAAGGATTTGGACCTGGGAATTGAGAAAAAATTAATTACTGAGGATGAGAAGAAATTTATGTTAAATGTGAATCCTACTATTGCTACCTTTTATGCATTACCAAAAGTGCATAAAGAGGTTGTGCCAATACCAGGAAGACCGATAGTCTCAGGTAGAAACAATTTAACACAAGGACCCAGCACGTATGTTGATCGTATACTGATGCCCTTTGTCACTGGTCTTCCTTCATATCTTAAAGATACGAAGGATACTGTGATGAGAATTAACGATCTAGTAATGAAAGTACACTTCTTGCAAGTTTAGACGTAGAAGCCCTATACAGTAACATCAGACATGATCTGGGCCTGAAAGCAATCAAGTATTTTTTGAATACAAGAGGTACGCAATTTATGGAACATAATGATTTCGTTTTACAGTTATTGGATTTTGTTTTGACACATAACTATTTTTTGTTTGATGGTACCTTTTATCACCAGATAAAGGGAGCAGCCATGGGCACAGTCTGTGCGCCAAGTTTTGCTAATTTATTTTTAGGTTGGTGGGAGGATGCTATTGTTTTTTCTGAACACTTTGAAATATTCACAGATCGGATTTTATTTTGGGGGCGCTTTATTGATGATATATTGATTTTTTGGGATGGTAGTGAAGAATTATTCAGGGATTTTGTATCTGGACTCAATGATAATGAAATTGGGGTGAAATTCACCTTTGAAATTCATCGAGAGAAAATTAAATTTTTGGATCTTCAAATTATGTTGGATGAAAACAAGCAGATTCAGACAAAGATATTTCGGAAAAATATGGCTACCAATAGTTTGTTACACTTTTCTAGCTGGCATCCACCTTCTCAAAAAAAGGGGATTCCCATAGGCCAATTTCTTAGGGCTCGTAGGAATTGCTCTACTTTAGAGGCTTTCAATGAAGAATGTATAAAGTTAAATGCACGTTTTCAGGCAAGGGGTTACCCTAAGAAATGTTTGAGGAAGGCGTTTAATAGGGCTTTAACTAGTGACAGAGGGCATTTATTAATCAGTACACAAAAGAAGAAGGAAAAACCTGATTTAATTTGTTGTATAGGTACCTTTGATGATAGAGCCAATGAAATGAGAGGTATACTTAGAAGACATTGGCACATTCTGAAAGCAGATCCAGTATTCTCTGAGGTGATTCCTAAATATCCTAGTGTCACTTATAGAAGAGGAAAAAATCTTAGGGATGAATTTGTGCATAGTCATTTTGAGGGAGATGGCAAAAAACATGGTTACAGTCTCCGGTGGTTAGCTCATATCCCTGTGGCAACTGTTCCTTCTGTCCATTTATATGGAAAACTAAAGAATTTGTTAATCCCATTGATAAGAGAAGATTTGAGATAAAACAATTCATGAACTGTAAAACCAGAGGGGTGATTTGTGGGGCTATGTGTACTTGCCCCAAGATCTATGTGGGAAAAACCATACAGGAGTTTCGTCGTCGGATGTCGAAACATCTGAGTACCATTAAAACTAGAGGTGACACCCCCCTAGCGAGACACATTTTGGAAGTACATAATGGTGAAATAGAGGTGCTAAAATTTTGGGGCACCGGTGTGAAAAAGTTAGGGGAAAGAAAGGGCGATCTGGATGTAGTTTTGTTGCAGGAAGAGGCAAGATGGATATATAGACTCAATACATTGAACCCTAAAGGCTTAAATGAAGGCTTTTCATTTTCAGAATTTATTTAATCTTGCTGATTCCCTATATAATTTTTGAAAAAACATGATATATGTGATTAAGTACAGTCAGTGGTACATAGCACTGTTGAATACATGACTATAGAAGCATCAGAGTTCACATAGGTTTTTTTTTTCTCTCCTCCCCCATCTCCCTCCTGCTTCCTCTGCCCCCACCTTGTCCCTCATTTTCCCAGTGTTTTGCAATGATGATAGGTATTGATCACATGAGGCCACAGTTTCTATTTAACAAATTGGGATATATGTATATTGTCTCTATGCATGAAGAGTTTGTTAGCAACTGAATCATATAATATATACACTTACGTTGCTATGACGAGACGCAGCTCGGGAGTAGATTACCACCTATTTATGTATACATCTATTTATGTATACATTTATTGTTTCTACTCACTGCGTAGATTTTGTGCTAACTTTAAATACAATATATGCAATACAATGTATGCAAATACAACAGAGCATGAATGTACTAACATTTCTGCATACTCCCATTGTAACGTAATGAATTAGGTAACTAGCTGTGACCTGTAAGAAAGAATATTTAATGGGGAAGGTGGGAGGTGAAGTTGTGGGAGAGGGGGCAGGCTAACCATAGGGCCTGTAGCTTTATTAAAATGAATATGTATATTAGATACATAGAAGAAGTGGTTTATGGGAAGAGACTAAGACAATAGTGTACAGTACAATGGAGTATGTATTCCCAATGAATATGCATATTAGACATAGAGGAGAAAAGGTTCATGGGAAGTGATAAGGCTATTAGTGTGCTGTAAAATGTAACACCTATTCTGCTTAGTCCGTTCTAGGTGAGCCACGCAGACACAATAATATGAGAGAAATTGGACGGAAGTCCATCACAGTCAGGGCAGATATCTCCATTGATACAGTATGCGGGCGCGGGCGGCATGGTAAGATAGGGCGTAAGCCGCTATGGAGATGGTGAACTTGTCTGAGGAATGTTGTTTATAAGAACATAGTGGCAGCGGCAGCAGCAGCAGCAGCACAAAGTATCATCATGCATGCAGGAGAGTAAAAGGGGGAATGGGTTTTGTTGATTCTCTGGTGGCTAATTGGTGAGCACCTGAATAGGGTGTGTACCTAACATGATATAAAAGGAAATGAGCTTAAACCACATGGGACCGGACCTCTAACCCCTGATGAAGCCAGTTTAGCTGGTGAAACATGTTGGGGAGGTCAGGCATGACATTTTAAATTGTGATTTCTCACCTCTGTCTACAAGTGTCACCCGTTGCAGAGGGTCTCACAAGGAAACCTTATATGTTTCATGTCCATCAGATTAGGGATGACTGCCCAAGTAGGATGCTTGGGATCCCTTACTGGAGTTAGTAAATTACTGTATATATAAGGTTTTCCTGTTAATAGGTGGTGTTCCACCAGGCTTTATAATAGAAAAGGAGTTATTCCTTTAGAAGTAGAAAGGGATATATTGAGAGGTTAGAAATCAGGTTTTTAAATAGTGTGTATAGAGGTTGTGTATTACATAATAAAAGTTACGTTTTAGTGTTTTATAGATAGAGAACTGATAGAGTTTAAGTTTGCCTATGACAAAATAGTAAATATAGTGATCAAAAGTCACTCTCAGTTCTCTTGCGAGATTCCCATTTTTTTGGAGACTTTTCAAAAGTCAGAACATCTCAGGTAAAGCAACAAATGTTCTGCAACACCAATTGTCACACAACACCTAGGCGACATGTATGATTTTTGGTGCCCAGGCACCATTTTTTTTCCGCGCATTTACAGCATAGAATGCGCCTGAATCTATGAACCTGTTCTACTGCGGGTCATAGATTTAGCGCTTTCTAGCTACAAAGCGACACTTCTGGCTCAGGTAAACCACTTTAAAAGTGACCTATCTGTTCCAGCAGTAAATGCTCCTGGATTTGCCATGAAGCTATAACTGTGTAGCTTCATACGGTTGTAGTGCGACATGTCTCCAGCACGCCCCCCGACCTCAGACGCATTACAAAGTGGCGCAGGCGCTTTGTAATGCATCTGATACCTGGATTGTGCCTGTTTAAAAATAGAGCAGATGGGGCTTCTGGAGCAGCCCCGTTTATACATGTTACCCCTACAGTTCATAAGAACGCATTTGGATGTGAAAGTTACTTGGGGCCTCATGTATGAAAACTGTCCAGGTCTGAGACTTTCTTTGTTGCCCATAGCAACCAATCAGAGTGCCCTTTCATTTCATATCGTTCTCTGAAAAAATAAAAGGGGTGCTCTGATTGATTGCTATGGGCAGTTTTCATAAATGAGGCTCTTGGTTCCAAAAAATTGCATGCAAGTTGTATGACCAGGGCACGGCAGTTGCTACTGAAGTAGATGTACAACAACCACCTCCTAGCGAGATAAAATAGAATGTTACCCCATACTTACCTCTTCCATCACCACCATCCCAGCTCTGCCAGAGCTCCAGTGTCCCCTCCATCACTGATGACGTCATGTTCATGGATCACATAATGCTGCAACCATCTCTAGCCTAAGCAGGGGCATGCCTGCATGTACAGCATGTGACCACAGAGGCCAATGACATTATGAGTGAGGAACCCAGGGGAACACTGGAGCTGAAATGGTGGTGATAGGAGAGATGAGTTTGGGTAATTTATCATTTTCAGCACAGTGAAAGGATGTAGGTAGGTTTATAAAAGTTTTGGAAAACCACTTTAAAGATGTAGCTCCTTTAGAACTGCATCCTGAAAACAACTTTTTAATTTTCCTAGCAATGTCACTATGTGATGGCTTTTTTTTGCAGGATAAATTGTATTTTTAATAGCACAATTTTGAATACATTTAATTGATTAACCTTTATATAGTACATTTGTTTTGGGGGGTGAGGGGGAGAGTAGAAAAAAAATGCACCTGTTTTATGGGCTTTGTTTTTTTGGCATTCTCTGTGTATAATTGATTAGAGAACTTTATTTTGCATGACGGCATTATTGTAACAATATAATTTTTTAATGTTTTATTTATTTAAACAATAAAAAACCTTTTTTGTGTTGCTACATTCTCAAGGCCATACCTTTTAGGCTATGTTCACACGGCTTAGTGTGGCGCGTATAGTACGCGCCGCAATACGCCGTGTGTCCTGGAGCGCGTAATTCCAAAGCAAAGTGGGGTGGGGTGGCACCCGGCCGGCCCCATTGACATGCATTGCTGCTAACAATTGACGTGTCACTTTTCTCTCCCGGTATTGTACGCCCGGGGAGACAACGCGTAATCCATAGCTCTCTATGAGAGTTATGAATTAACGTAACTGCGGAGTGTATTTCGCTGCATACAAAGTGCAATACGCGGCGAAATGCGTGCCAAAATACGTGGCAATTTAAGCCGTGTGAACATACCATTATGGTTCTGGTGACAGGGATTCATCAGGACTTGCTTTTTGCAGGATGAGCTGTAGTTTTTATTGGTTCCCTTTGGGTAACATAGGATTTATTGATGAAAGGGGTTGTCCACCTTCTCTTTTAAGTTTATCTGTGGTGCAGAGGCTGAGAGAAAAAAAAACAAAAACAATACTAAGCTCTTAACTCACATGCGAACGCCAAATTTCATGCGCATAGTAATGGTATTTCATGGAATGCGCCTGATTTATGAACCCGCTCTACAGCAGTTCTAGCACTTGCACAGCAGTTCTGGCTCAGGTATACCACTTTGAAAGTGCTCTACCTGTTCCAGCTGTAGTGCAGCTAGAAATGCCGTAGCGAAGCCATAAATATGTAGCTTCGATACGGTTCTAGTGTGTCCCGCCTCCCGCACGCCCCCCGAGATTGGGCGCATTACAAAACGCCGCAGGCGCTATGTAATGCGTCCCGGAATAGCGTGCGGGAGATTTAAAAATGTATGAACGGGGCTGTGTCTGATATCGGCCTGAAAAGACGCCACATATCTGCCACAGCCCCGTTCATACATGTCGCCCAAAAGAGCTTGTTTTTGTGGGACAAGCAGTATTTTTAAGGGTACTATTTACCGTATCAAATTTACTGGGAAAACAAAAATTCTTTGTGGGGTGAGGTGGAACAAAAAATGCAATTGTGCTATTTGGGAATCCATTTTTCTGCTTTTCACTGTGTGTTATAAAAGACTATCTGCTATCTGTATTCTGTGGGTCAGTACAATTCTGGTAGCACAAATCAAATACAGTTTTTGTTAGGCTGAACCAATTAAAACCCATGTACTTTTTAGCTTTGCTGCACTAGCTTTTTGAGAGCTGTAGGTATGTTGCTTTTCTTGCATTGACCTGAGTGAGGGTTTATTTATTTATTTTTTTGCAGGCTGAAATGTGGTTCTTATTGGTGCCGTTTTGGGATACATGCGACTTTTTGATCACTTTTTTTTGTTCCACTTGTTTGAGGAGGCAGAGCAACTAATAAACATAAGGATACGTGCACCTTTCCTCCGTCCGCTCTGGGAGCTGTCTGCTAGGAATTGGCAGCAGTTCTGTTGTTTTTCTTATCTATTCTTAACTGACCCTTACAGTATTAAGTTTTAGGGCGTGGGTCCAGCTGCGGCTACAGGAATTACAGGAGTGTTGTTTTTCTGGAGGGCTCATAGTGTATTTTATGGAACAGTCAGTTAAATAGTTCATCCTGACCCACAAAAAAATAAGCCCTCACATGTCTATATAGATGAAAAAATAAAAAGTTATGGCTCTTGAAAGATGAATAGGAAAAACATACACACTAAAACATAATGACCAGCTGTCAGGAAGGGGTTAATAATAACCGCACAGGATAAATAATGTGAGATTTTAATAGATCAGACATTTACAGATGCAGTAATATCTATATTGCTTATCAATTGTTAGTGTTTTGTATTGTAAAATTGGAAAAGTGGGTGTTTTGAACGTTTATTATTTTTACACGTTTTTATATGGCTTTTTTTAAACATTTTTTTTCTTGGAGTCCTCCCAGGGTACTTGATCACTAGGGGTTGCAATTAGTGTTGAGCGATTATTATCGACAAAGTTGAAATCGGCACAGTTTTTATGTTGATAGAAATTTTTATATCATGAGATAATTTAGGTTAAAATCTGTGCATCATCTATTTTCCATTTTCGGCGCTTCCTGTCATTTTGGCGGCCAGTAAATCAGCTTACAGAATAGAGCAGGGTGAGATGTGTTTGTGACGTCATGACTGGGATGTGTATGGTTCGATTGGCTGGAAAAAATCACATGACTCGTTTTACATTAGAACAGCCCTTCCTGTTCAAGCCTCAGTGTCTCCTCAGCGTCTCATAGCAGTTAGGACGTGCGCTCTGCCTGTGTCCAACCAGCTCAGCGAAATTTATTCTATTTCTTCACAGAGAAAGCTCTACTGTTAGCTGTGATCCTTACAACTTAGTTAGATTAGAGATTGGAAGATTTTATGTAGTTAGGTTAGAGAATTTTAAAGGAGCATCTACCGCTGTAAAGTCACGGAGGGGAGCGGTGGGGGGGGGGCCACGCGGGCGAACACTGACAAGCTTATAAGAGATACTGGATAAAGTTCACCAAGACTTAGTGTAGACATTGCACTGCAATAGCTTTATTATTAACAGTTTTCTATTGAAATATTTCCTGGATATTGGGCAGCCTGACTTATATTAGGATACACATCTTTTCTAGTAACTGCAGGTCTCTTTGTTAGGTGCAAAACTCCACTTTAATTATCAGTATACATTTCAGATAGGTGTTCATTTTCAATTTTGCCCATTCCACCTTTGTTGATATATCCACCTTGCAGTTAAATTAGAATCCACAATTTTGTAGTCAGCACAGGTTTTTTAGGTGCCCCAAAAAAAACCTTTATTTCCGAAAACATTAAAAATAGTGTTTTTTTTAAA
>JAODAL010032862.1:0-46335 GCA_025379985.1 Phyllomedusa bahiana
GCTTGCGAGGCTTTCATCATAGAGGAGGAGGAAGAAGAGGGGGGTGTGTCATAGGTTACCCCTAAAAAAGGGAGAGGGCGGGGGGAAAAAATCCCGTGATTGTTCGCCAGCCAGGGCAGCAGAAACCCCGCTCCTGCTTTTCCCGTCGAAAAGGCCCGGACCTTCAAGCCGGGCCTTTTCAAGAAACCCCTTTGATTCACCAGCATGTCTATGCCCCTTTGCGGTAAACGCATCAGTAGAGGAAAGGAATTTTAGGTGTTTAACCACCCCCAAACATGTCTAGTCACATAGCGAATGCATGAGTTGAAAGGGAGGGAACATTGGGCCCAAAAAGGCCAAACCGATGCCCGGGTTTCCAACCACGTAACCCCCTCTGTCTCCGCCTCCTCCCCTCCGCCACCACCAAGCTTCCCGTGGCCCATGTCTCTCAGAGTCATGATCGGGGGATCAGCCTCCGCTTCAGACCCCACCCTGGTACCACCTCCCACCAAAACCCCATCCTACCCATTCTCCTTCCACCGTTTGACAACCTGCACGCGTACGCGGCCGTCTAGCAGCCGCCTTCTGCTTCCGGTTTGGGAGCAAAGAAACCCTTTAACCCAAACCTTTCCAAACCCAAAACCCTGAAATGTCGGCATTCCCGGCTTTTGGCCTTGGAAATTTTTGCTTCCGTTGGTGGCCCAAGGGGTTTTCCGCCAGTCATGGCCCTTGCCTCCCCCCCAATCCAGATCCCCAAGCAGGCATTTCTTTGCCAAAAAAACCGTCCCGCCCTGGCCGCCACGTTCATCAAAAATTTCAAGCGCTTTGTGGGCATCTGGCCCGGCAAAGTCCATCTGCCCACCGACACATGGACTAGAAAGCAGGGCCCAAAGGCCCGCTATTCTCTGGACGCTCACGGGGGTGAGCTGGGTGGATGTCCTGGTGGTGGGTGGCTCTCAGGCTCGGCGCACGCTCTTAAAACCGCGGGAGGTGCAGGGTTCTTTCCCCCCAAGGGTCCTTGGTGGCTCATTGCCCAGAGAAACCGGGCCGTTTTAAAATTTTCTGTCTTGGAGCCGTCCACACACGGCAGGAGTGGGTCGGCTCTCCGCAAGAGACCGGACTGGTGGGTGTAAAAACCTTGTGCCGGGGCAAGGTGGTGTGCGATAATGGGCGAAATCTGCTCCCCCCCTTAAGATCGGAGGCTGGAGAATACCTTGCCTGGCACATGTCAAAAAACCTTGTCGTCCAGAAATTTCTAAAGGCTCCCCCGGGTCTGGACTGGCTGAGGAAGGCTCGAGTTCTGGTTCGAATTTCCGCGTTTGCCCCTGTTCGTCGTGCCTGGCTGCGTTGCAGCATCAGTTGGCCCCCCATCAACCGTCTCATTGTTGACATGGCAAATGGGAAAAAAAAAAAAAAAAAGGGGAAAAAAGCAAAAAAAGCAAAAAAAAAAAAACAAAAAAAAAATAAAAAAAAAAACGACCAAAAAGGACCCCGGGGCTCGCCCACCAAGGGGGGCCCCCCACCCCAAATCCCCCCCCCCCCGAAAAACCCTCCCCCCGGTTTTTTTCCCACCCCCCCGGGGGGGCCCGCCCCCGGGCCCCCCCTTCAATTCCCCTTCAAACAGAAAAGGGCCTCTGAAAAAAAGTTTTTTTAAAATGATCTTTTTTCACAGCAATTTTTTTTTCATTTTCCCAAAAAACCATTTTCTGGTTTTCGTGTGGAGACTGTTTAAAAACACCAAGGTTTCATGACAATTTTCCATATTCCCTTACTCACTTTATCTTTTGAATTTTTTCCCTTGTCAATGGGTTTTTTGGGTCAGTTGCTGTGGATACACTACGTATGGTCCTTTTGGGAAAAGAAATGTGGCTTCAAGTGGGGATTTCTCCCTCACAATTTTTTAAAAGGGTGGAAACACATTTATAATTTTTTGGGGGCATGTTGCGGAGATACAGCTATAATCATGGTCCTTGGAACAGAAAAGGGCTTTTAATGGGATTTTCCCCCCCACAATTTTTTTAAAAGTGGTAAGAAATTTTTTTTATAATTTTTTGGGGCATGTGCTTTGAAAAGCAGCAAAAACTACAGGTCTATTATAAAAAAAAGTGTTTCTAACGAATTTGTTTTCACTTGTCAAGGTGGCTCAAGGGGCATGTTTTGAATTTTTGGGGCAGTTTTTTGAAATGCGTTTAGTACTCCTATTGTAAAAAATGTGGTTTAACAGACTTTGTTCTTCACAATTTTTCAAGAGTGGCTCAAGGGTGATGGTGCGTCAGAAAACCGGGAATGGTAGGCACTGTTAGGGACACATTTGCAAAAGATCGTTTTTGCAAGATCTTTAACTGCTAGCAACCCTGAGTGAGACAACCATTAATATAAAAAAAAAAAGAGAAAAAAAGACGGGGGTGGGATTCCACCTATTTTAAAAATGCGTTTTCAGAATTAAACACAAAAAAAAACTGGAAAGTAAAAAATAGCTGATAAAAAATTTTCCCTCTGAATTGTAAAAGGGGGGTACGGGAAGTTTGAACAGATGTAGGTTACCCAGGCGGGGGTAGTCTTTTTCCTTAAACAAAATTTGGTGGTTGAAAGACTCCTTTTTCCACATTTTTTTTTTTTGGGGTCTGCGGGTTTTGGGGCCTACTGGTTCCGGGCCAGGGATATTCAATGCCCCATTTCAAGTAAAATATGGTTAAAATCTCTGCTTCGGGGCACTTTTTAATTTGGGCATGCAGGTTTAAAGAGAACCTGTCACAAGTTCTTGCCCCCGGCTGGGGACAGAACAAGGAGTGTCAGAATGCTGTTTCAGCGCTGTGTCCCTTTTCTGTAAGATGCTGTAGTTTTGTGTTTTATTGCTCAAATCGCAGTTTTCCCCAAAAGAGTCCTTCAGAGTGTCATTTTTTTTCAAACCGGCCAACGGAGCTAGCCCCCCCACCCAACTGACAAACCTATTCTTTGAAAAGGTAGAAACATTTGGGAAAAACTGTCAGTGGGCGGGTAGCCTTTGGGTTTCGTGGAGCAACACCTACCATGAATAAGATTTAAGGGGTAAAAGCTCAAAACTGCTGCATCTTCAGAATAAGGGACACAGTGCTGGGGAAACAGGTCTGATCTATCTTGTTTCCCTCGCAAAGGGGGGGACAACCTATTGAAGGGTTCCCCTTTTAAAGGGTCATGCTGTGGGACAAGACAGGGGTAGTGAATGGGCTTTACTTTTTTTCTGTGACTTTTATAACCCAAGTGTGTTGCCAAAAATGTAGCACATATCCAGTTTGCTGTTGTGGATGTTAATTCCAGCTTTTCCAGCCCCGTTTGGGTGTAAGAATGAAGGTGTTGTTCCTCTCCCCTAGACTTTAATGGTCATCAGCAATAATCTACTATCGGCTATTGGAAATCGTCTTGATAATTGACGATATCGACTATCGACCCGATGACTATAGTCGACGGGCAATCGCTCATCACTATTTCTGACTATTCTTCTGCCTCCTGATTTTGTACTGCTTCTCCCGACTGTTACTGACCTGGCTTGTCTGACCCTCTGTGTTTGTGTTCAGTGTTTGATTCATCTGCGTCCTGTGTTTCCACTTATTCAGTGTATCTTGCAGACTTCGGTTGGGGCCGACCTGTTAAGGAGTTGGGCACCCCCAATAGGCAGGGACAGTGGTTGGGAACAGTGTCAGGGCCTCACTCAATTCGTGTGCCCCTGACCGGTTCCTCACACAGCGTTAGATTGAAAAATTCAGGTCTGGGATGTCCTGAACCTGAATGTTCTTTTGAATCAGTGTTGAACCAAATAGAGAGAGGTTGGAGCAACAATAATCTTCAGAGAAACTAGATACATGGTTTATGCAATGCATCTACTACTATCTAGACATTGCTTACCCAGTTCTCCGAGCAGTTACCCATAAATGACAAAAGTATGCCCTTTTTGCATCAATCTGGTCTGTATGGGTCAACCTACTTTTTCTTACACAGTAAGTTGGACCCCAGGGAGTGAGCTGTGGCTTTGTAGGCTTACTCTGCAGCACATGTTGGAAGTATATGTAGGAGAACCCTGCTGAAGGCAAATGAATGTGGACAAAGCCTAAATGTGACATTCTCACTAAAGCACAACAGAAAAAGGTTATAAAATTTTATTATGGATGGAGAATTTACAGATAAAAAAAGCATTCCTGAGAAAACATTAGTGAAAAAAATAAAACTAAAATTATTACAGATGAAACAACAATTTTGTCAAGATTGGACAGGACTACCTTGGGTACATAGAGCTATACAGAATTGGTGTGTATCCCCTGTAATTGCATCGTGAATATTGCAGTACCTCATATGCCATGCTGCAGCTGGGCCTAATTATCATGTCAAAGCTTAGATCCACCGGAGGGTCATCCTCTCCTCTATTGGGCCAGTCTGACCCTGGTATCAATACAGGAATGTTAGTGTGGGTTGGTAAGGACTTGCGGAGGGAAATAAGCTGGGCTCCCCAGCATCAACACTGACTTTCTTTTGATGTACTTTGTTGTTCAACGTGTTGATGGTGATCAATTTGGAAACTTCAAAAGCCATAGGAAATTGAAAATTTTCAAAAACGGTAGTTCTAATTCTAGCCCTGAGCAATGTAACACTTCCTTAAAAGGGTTCTCTCACCATGCTGTTTGACAGAGTCACAGCCAGCTTTAGGCTCGCACTTCCTGGTTAGGTTGTGGGTGGTTCAATAGTAGTGATTGACATATCAGCTCTGCTATTTCTAGCTGATCCTATTAAAGTGATATGAGTACAGAAGATTAATAATCTACAGTGCACAAAGCTATAGAGCTCAAAGGGTTGAAACATGTCGACAATGTAGATAAAAAAGCTCCCGGGCTAGAGATGAAACTTAGCAGGGAGAGAAAGGGCAGCTGGAGCACTAAGAGCAGAGAGAAATGGTCGGTAATCTAGAGACACTGGTGTACATAAGCAGTAGATAAAATCGTCTTTATCTCCTAAACAAAGCAAACTCAAAACGGCAATGTATTTGGTAATAATCTTCATTTACCTTTTACTTCATGTTAAAAGCTAATCATTGTGATGAGAAAACCCCTTTGAAGGGGTTTTACCACTTTGCAAAATGTGTTTTTTGTGCAGAGTGTTGCTCACTATCAGCCAACCTTAGAGATCAGGGAGATTGTTACGCTTGTTCAGTTCTCCTCATTCATTTCTATGAGAATTTTGAATATAGCAAAATCAGTGTTCTCGACTGTACTTGGAACTCCCATAGACATAAGTACATGAATGGGGGAGAGCAGTGCAGGCATGGAAATCTCCATGATCGCTGAACTCAGATCATAGTAAGCTTCGTACTGACCACAGAATTGTTTTGGGAAATGGTAAGACCTCTTCAAGGAGGTTAAATCCCTGACTGGGCATTTACACACTTTAAATGACCTTCCAGGTCATCGGTCGCATTTGCACATTACTTAAAGGGTTGTTTTCACCATACTGTTTCACAGAGCCACAGCCAACTTCAGGCTCCTGCTTCCTGTTCCAGCTGTGGGTGATTCTACAGCAGTGATTGACTTATCAAATTTTCTAATCCTAGCCCAGCCTTTTTGATGGACATTGATAATGGAAGGCTTTAAATAGCAGAGAACAAGACTACAGTACTCTAAAGAGTTAAAGTTTGTCAGTAAGGAACATAAACAAACTATGCTACTGAGAAGACACCACAGGGAGTAACATTACCATCCCGACAATTGCTGCTAGAGCTGATGGTCGGTAGCCTAGAAACTCATGTACACAATCAAGAGATAAGAACTGCTCTAACTGCTCTAACTCTGAAGTAAAGCAAAATCAGAACAGCAATGTATTTGTTAATAATCTTTATTTGGCTTTGGCTACAGGTTCGAAGGCTATTCACTGTGACGAGAATATCCCTTTTAAAGGATTGTACCACTAAAAACATTTATCACTTTTTTTATCAAAATAGATGATAAATGTATTATTACTAGGAGTCTAACTGCTGTACTTCCTACAATTCTCAGTACAGAGTCCTGAGTTCTCATATAGCAGTCTGGTATGTCCATCGTTGCGTCATTGATAGATGGAGATAGGTGAGCGATGTCTTTTGCTTCTCTTTGGAAGTCCCATAGACTATGAGTTGAGAACCAACTTACAGGCTTGACAGCTGATCCATAAAAGCAAGGGGCTTTGAACCCCACTCTTGTGATCAGTGGGGGCCTCACTGGTTGGACCCTTTGCAATCATATATGTATTGCCTATTATTTTGATAGTTCAACTCCTTTAAAGGTGGACTTCCCATGAAGCAATGTCTACTGCACAGGTTGGCTATCAGCTAGCTGCGAGACAGGCATGAGAATGAGAAGGGCGGCACTTGTGGTTGTCCTCTTTATTCACTTCTATGGGAGCTCCCAAATATAGTTGTGAGTAGAGAGGACAATCTCAAGAGCCGCCCTTCTCATTCTCATGCTTGGTCGGCAGTTAGATGAGAGCCAACCTTAGCAGTAGACTTTGCTTCATGGGAACATCCATTTAAAGGAACACCCTGGACTAACCTTAGCAGTGTGTTATGATTATTGTAAAGTCTCAGGTGGTGAAACATGACACAAGGATTTGGACTTGAAACCCCTGTGTTACTTAATAGTCCCATAGTCCTCAATTAGCTGTAATACAATACACTATTTTTGGCTGTTAAATACAATAAAGCAAGGCAATCCCTTCCTACATGTTTCGATACTTTGACAAAACATTGACCAACATTGACTTTTTGTTACCACCCAGTAGGGGCAACAATGCTTGGGAAACAAGAAATTGCCCATTTAAGCTCAGCAGATCATAGGTCTACAAGGAGCTTGAGAGCTTTCCTGTTTTGCTGGCTGCCTTGGTCTGTTATTACGTTTCTGTAGTTTTAATTAGCAAAAAGGACAAATGTTTGGTTGAGGAGTCAGAAGGTCATGATCCTCAAGGTTCATTACATTGACTAAACATCCTCAATAGCGTATCACCATCCAATAAGTTATGTTCTCCATGGGAGCCAAAAACATTTTAACATGTTTTGACAAGATATTGACCAACATGGTTTTATTTCCCCAATAAGTGTTGATTTTACCAGTCGGTTGGTGCCCACTGACAATGAAACATGCTTCATAAGCCAAAATAGTCAAACTGGATGATTTATATCAAAAAACTGGGAAAATTCTAATAATGCTAGTGTTGAGCTACCTTGCTAAACAGACCTCCAATAATGCGCTCAAAACACAATATAAAAATGATATATACTTTATTAATTATTAAAAATACAAAAAAGTTTTTTTTCAAAAAAGATTTTTATATCCAAAAAACACCCAAAATGAAACTGAAAAAAAACATCTGGTGCAGGCATGACACAAAACATATAATAATCTATAAAAGAACTTTGCATAAATCCAAACGCATGTGTATACAAAAAGCTGTGTAAAACCAGACACATCAATAATGAATAGGGATACAAATATAATATAATCAATATAAATATAAATAATCAATACTTAACCCTATGATAATGCTGGGGCCAGGTGGTGTGCAACCCAACGCACGCTTCGCTATCTGCTTTCCCAAGGGGAGTCGAAAGCACATAGCGAAACGTGCATTGGATTGCACACCTACTGGCCCCACCAGCATTATCATAGAGTTAAGTATTGATTATTTATATCCTGTATGGATAGAGGTGGTGGTGGGGAGGGGGCTGAGAATATTTAATTCAATATTACAATTTATTTTTTCGATTGGTCTTATACACTGTTCTAATATTCTGACCTACTGAATGTTGTGTTTTCATCAGCTGTATAAACGTATGATATCTCTCGCTCTGTGTGTGATGAGTCTGTACAATGGGTTTATCTATTTGATTTGGATTACGGACATAAATTAACTTTCCAATTATATTTAAATTTTTTGAGATGCACTGGTATCTCTTTAGCTATTTCGTATCCATCTATCTATCTATCGCTTATTTGTCTATCAACATAAGTTAATGAATAACACCCTTTGTATTTTAAAGATTGGAGTGCAGCAAATATTTTTATTGGATTGTGTGGTCTTGAGCAGTATATACCTGCAATTACCAGATGACTCGTATAATACTATGAATATGGTACACTGGGGGGTGTCTAGAAATGTTGGCCTTATACTGGACATTTCAGTGCTGCTGAGCACGGAAATCCCATCCATTTTGTTGTAGCAGCTCTACATTCTGAGAAGTTTATTACACGATTCTACATTGTTCTTGTGATTCATTGGTGTATAAATATGTAGTGCAGATTAATAGAATTGAATTTGTTCCTGCACATTCATGTCTTTGTTTGCATGTGCTCTTTGAATGTTCTAAAATTTATGGGGACATGTATGAAAACTGTCTAGGTCTAAGACTTTCTTTGTTGCCCATAGCAACCAATCAGAGCCCATAGCAACCAATCAGAGCCCACAGCAACCAATCAGAGCTCATAGCAATAAATCAGAGCCCATAGCATCCAGTAAGGGCTCATAGCGACCAATGAGAGCCCATATCAACCAATAAAAGCCTATAGCAAACAGTCAGAGCCCACAGCAACCAATCAGAGCCCATAGTTACCAATCAGAGCCCATAGCAACCAATCAGAGCTCATAGCAACCAATCAGAGCTCTCCTTTTTATTTTTTCTGAGCAGTATATGAAATGAAAGGGGAGCTCTGATTGGTTGCTATGGGCTCTGGTTGGTTGCTATTAACTCTTATTGGTTGATATGTGCTCTGATTGGTTGCTGTGGGCAACAAAAAATGTCTTTCCTTTTTTACATGAAATTCCAACATTTATTTAGTACAATATTGAGTGTCCACTACTCTCACCAGTATATACTTGATAAGGTGGTAATGCCAGATCTCTAAAACTAGGGCTGATAAGGGAAATCGGGTGTCAATCTCAGAATCAGTGAACAAACATACTCAAAACTGGTTCCAATTTTTAAGGGTGTTCCTCAGTGTTATGTATACGGCATAGTTTTTTCGGAAGATTGCCACTCCAGGTTTTTGACCCAAAGCTAATATCCTATCTTTGTATTTCCTCTCAAATCAACTCTTGCCTTTGGCTCAAAAAATGGCATAAAAAACTGCCCAAAAAAAACTAGAGCATTTTTTTGTTTTTTAAGGTGTGAAACCACCCTACTCAAAGAGACATGTCCACCCAGTACAATGCAGTAATTTCCGTACATGTGTATGGGATGTCTAGCCCTTAGAGATTTCTCCAGCCACCTAATTACCTCCAGAGGAAGCTGACCTTATTTACATAGTCAGGAAGAGCAAGGAACCATTTCAAAGCTGATCAGGACTCTTTTTGTTACCTCCCAAGTGTCAGTGGGGGCAGTGATGCTTGGGGAATAATGAATAGCACATCTGAGCCAGCAGATCACAGGTCTTCAAAGACCTTGAGAGCTCTCACATTTGTTTTGCTTGCTGTCTAGGTCTGTTGGTAAGTTTTTGTAGTTTTAATTAGCATGAAGGACAAAAGATTGGATGTGGAGCTCGGAGGTCATGATCCTCAACATTCATTTGATTGACTAAACATCCGTAATAGCATATCACCACCACCCAATAAGTTATGTTCTCCACTGGAGCCAACAACATGTTAACATGACTCACATCACTAGCTGGACATTTGTCTGGTCTATTTATTGCAGGCATTATAAGTTGACGCCCTAGTTTGCAATTTTGCTTTAAAATTTTTGTTTGTCCAATGTTCATAAATTTTACCCGAAGGCTGTAAACTTGAGATAAGTAGAAAAACAAAGAAACTTCTAGTAAGCTGACAATTAATGGGGTGGTCTCACTACAGGGATTGTTTTTTATGTTAAAGATATTGCAAAAACAAGTCGCTTTGCAATATATGTCCATTAACAATGCCCTACCTATTCTGAGATATCCCCTCTTGTATGGGCTGCATCAGCTCCTCAGGCCGCTATAGCTACAGACCTGTTTGATCTCTCCTGATAGGCTGCCAGCACTGGTTGCTATAGCTACAGACCTGGCTTCTACTGCAGCCTAGTGGAAGCCAGTAAACACGCCCTTGTATTCTAAGTGAAACCAAGAAAGCAGGACTGAGGTGAGATGAATCAATGTAGTGAGAAAACCCCTTTAAGATTTGTCGTTGGTGCCTCCCATGGGCTGATGTAACATCTTGGCCCCGGTAACGTGACTTGTTCTCAAGACCTCATTTTTACTATAGCTGACTGTGAACTCGTCCTTCCTGCGAAGCAGAAAGGACTAAGGGCTCATCCCCACGGCAAAGCACAAATACCGGTCGGTTTATCCGACCGGTATTTGTCCTATTTTCGCGCTGTGCACACGGCTGCGGGGGGACGGCTTTTCTTCGCGATGAGCCCTCCCCCTTCCCATTGATATGTTCATATTCTGTCTGAAAACTGGACGGAAGAATGAACATGTCCAATGTTTTTCGGGTGGCCGGCAGTTTGAAAAACCACCGGGCGGAAAACCCTTCTGGTGGGGACTGCTGCACGGGTTTTCCATAGCGGCCCGGTGTGTTAGTTTGCGGCCAGTTTTTCAGACGATCTGCAGAACCACAAACCGTCTGAAAAACCGGCAGCAAACCGATGCCGTGGGGACATGCCCTAATAGTAAGGTCGAAAGAGCAATTTTTAAGGTAATTTTTTTTTCTTATTTTTTGGGATTATTGATTTTTGTTTATAAAGATTTATGGCCTTAGGGAAGAAGTTAAAATCATAGACCACTTCTTCAAAGGAATTTTTCCAAATTTTCAGAAAAATCCCTAAAGCCCTCAAATGCTTTATATTAAGTAATGAACCAGTCTGGTAGTAAAGTCCCATTCATGGTTGACATCACTATGAGCAAATCACTGGTCTCAGTAGTTACTCTTCTCATTGAAGGCACGTGTCACGTGTTACAGCTGACTGACCAGTGGCAATGGGAAAAGTGAACACAGGTTCATATTTTATTTTCATGCAGTTCCAGCTATCGGGGGTTTTTAAAAAATTTCAGAAAAACCTTTAACGTGTTACTGTACAACTATTTAAACATGCATGTATTGATCCAAAGTCAACGGTACTTCCCACACTGAGGCATATATGTATGACTTGGTGATTTTGGTCATGTATCCCTTAAAAGCCCGCAACGAAAGAGAGGAAATCCCCGGTGGGCCACTGAGGACAGCAACCTGGAGTTGCTTATGGCATATGAACCCATGAGAGAGGCAGAAAGGCAAAGTAAAAGAGTAAAAAAAAAAACAAGATGCAGAGTATAAGAGGCATGTACAGTAGCTGTTGGGTGGACCAAAAGAAGTAACTTCACTGGTGGGCCTTAGGCACCCCAGTCCGACATTGCTTAAAGGGTTCTTCACGTTGGATAATCAACTTGTTAGAAGAGTCTCTTGACAATAGTAAGTAAGTTATCAATTTCCCTGTAGCGCCTCCATATGGAAATTAAATTCCACCATACCTCAGGATGGGACGAGGTCTTTTTTTTCTCTTGGTGAGATGAAAAAGTAAAAAAACACTAAATAAGTTTTGATGATTTTGTGAAGAAAACTTAATATAGTCATAGGAGTAAGTGGCCTATGTAGACTTCAGACATCTTGAGTTTTTATTTTTTTGTGTCTTCAGCTAGACTCAGAAATTTTGCCACAAACATGATTTTTATTCATTCTTTGCATTCATTTTTTATTTTTTTTTTAGGTTAAACATTTGAAAATTGTCCCCAAATTCTTGGCAGCACAATGGTTAAAACCTGCCAAGTAGGGCAGGATGCTGTGAGCGCATTTCTCATTTCTGGTTGAGGAGGTTGGAGAAGTCAATACATTTGGTTTAATATATATGAGGTATAGTGGGGAAAAAAGTATTTAGTTAGCCACCAAGTGTGCAAGTTCTCCCATTTAAAAAGATGAGAGGCCTGTAATTGACATCATAGGTTGACCTCAACTATGAGAGACAATATGAGAAAACAAATTCAGAAAATCACGTTGTCTGATTTGAAATGATTTTTTTTTTTAATTATGGTGGAAAATAAGTATTTGGTCACTAACAAAAGTTCATCTCAATAGTTTGTTTCATATCCTTTGTTGGCAGTGACAGAGGTCAAACATTTTCTGTAAGTCTTCACAAGGTTGGCACGCACTGTTGCTGGTATGTTGGCCTATTCCTCCGTGCAGATCTCCTCTAGAGCAGTGCTGTTTTGGGGCTGTCGCTGGGCAACATGGACTCTCAACTCCCTCCAAAGGTTTTCTATGGGGTTGAGATCCAGAGACTGGCTAGGCCACTCCAGGACCTTGAAATGCTTCTTACGAAGCCACTCCTTCGTTGCCCTGGCGGTGTGCTTGGGATCATTGTCATGCTGAAAGACCCAGCCACTTTTCATCTTCAATGCCCTTGTTGATGGAAGGTGGTTTTCAATAAAAATACCACAACACATGGCCCCATTAATTGTTTCATGTACACGGATCAGTCGTCCTGGTCCCTTTGCAGAGAAACAGTCCCCAAAGCATGATGTTTCCCCCCCATGCTTCACAGCAGGTATGGTGTTCTTTGGATGCAACTCAGCATTCTCTCTCCTCCAAACACGAGTTGTGTTTCGACCAAACAGTTATACTTTGGTTTCATCTGACCATATGACATTCTCCCAATACTCTTCTCGATCATCCAAATGCTCCCCAGCAAACTTCATATGGGCCCAGACATGTACTGGCTTAAGCAGGGGGTCACATCTGGCACTGCAGGATCTGAGTCCCTGGTGGAATAGTGTGTTACTGATGGTAGCCTCTGTTATGCTGGTCCCAGCTCTCTGCAGGTCATTCACTAGGTCCCTCCGTGTGGTTCTGGGATTTTTGCTCACTGTTCTTGTGATCATTTTGACCCCACAGGGTGAGATCTTATGTGGAGCCCCAGATCGAGGGAGATTATCAGTGGTCTTGCGTGTCTTCCATTTTCTAATTATTGCTCCCACAGTTGATTGATTCACACCAGGCTGCTTGCCTACTGCAGATTCAGTCTTCCCAGCCTGGGGCAGGGCTACAACTCTGTTTTATGGTGTTCTTTGACAGCTTTTTGGTCTTCACCCTAGTGGAGTTTGGAGTTTTAATGTTTGAGGTTGTGGACAGGTGTCTTTCATACTGATAACAAGTTCAAACAGGTGCCATGTGTTCTCATTTTGTCTTTCATAGTTGAGGTCGACCTATGATGTCAATTACAAGCCTCTCTCATCTTTTTAAGTGGGAGAACTTGCACAATTGGTGGCTGACTAAATACTTTGTTTCCCCACTGTAGATCGCATGAGCTTGGATGAAATGATTTTCACTTAAACTCTCCATACTCCTCTCATGCAAACAATATTTTGAGCAGTTGTTGTACACGAAATTATCACATCCTATTAAGTTTGTTTTTTTTATAGAAATGTATTTGACCCCACAATCATCTACATGGGAGTGACAGAGGTCTAAGGTAGGACTGGATCACCAGAGTACCCTCTGGTGGGCTCAAGCTCTGTTGTAATAGTGTACAAAATATATCAGGGCCTTAAAGATCTATCAAAAGACAACCTTATTTGGAGTGGCCTTTAAAATCAGATATCCTATTACACTATGTACAATATCTCACAAAAGTGAGTACACCCCTCACATTCTAGTAAATATTATATATTTTCATGGCACAACACTGAAGATATGACACTTTGATACAATGCAGTGTACAGCTTGTATAACTATAAATGTGGTGTGCCCTCAAAATAACTCTACACGCAGCCATCAATGCCTAAAGTGTTGGCAACAAAAGTGAGTACAACCCCTAAGTGAAAATGGACAAATTGTGCCCAATTTGACATTTTCTCTCCCCATTGTCATGTGACTTTTTAGTGTTACAAGGTCTCAGGTGTGAATAAGGGGGAAGATGTGTTATATTTGGTGCTATCATTCTCACTTTCTCTCATACTGGTCACTGGAAGTTCAACATGGCATCACATGCCAAAGAATTGTCTGAGGATCTAAAAAAAAGATTTGTTACTCTACATAAATTTGGCCTAGGCTATAAGAAGATTGCCAACACCCTGACACTGAGCTGCAGCACAGTGACCAAGATCATACAGCGGTTTAACAAGACAGGTTTCACTCAGAACAGGCCTCACCATGGTCGACCAAAGAAGCTGAGTGCTCAGCATCACATCCAGAGATTGTCTTTTCAAAATAGATGTATGAGTGCTGCCAGCCTTGCTGCAGAATTAAGAGGGGTGAGAAGTCAGCCTGTCAGTGCTAAGAGTGCTAAGTGCTAAGAGCATACGCTGCATACTGCATAAAATTGGTCTGCATGGCTGTCATTCCAGAAGAAAGCCTCTTCTAATGATGATGCACAAGAAAGCCCGCAAACAGTTTGGTGAAGACAAGCAGACTAAAAAGACATGGATTTCTGGATCCAAGTTCTGTGGTCTGATGAGGCCAAGATAAATTTAGTTAACATTTTGTCAAGCGTGTGTGGAATCAACCAGGTGAGGAGTACAAAGGCTAGTGTGTCTTGCCTACAGTAAAGCATAGTGATGGGAGTGTCATAGTTTGGTGCTGAATGAGTCGTGCCAGCTGTGGGGAGCTACAGTTCATTGAGGAAACCATGAATGCCAACATGTACTGTGACATGCTGAAGCAGAGCCACAGGGCAACGACCCCAAACACACCTCCAAGACGACCACTGCCTTAATGAAGGATGAGAGTAAAGGTTCTGGACTGACCAAGCATGTCTACAGACCTAGACCCTATTGAGCATCTGCCAGGCATCCTCAAACCAAAGGTGGAGGAGCGCAAGGTCTCTAACATCCACCAGCTTCGTGATGGAAGAGGATTCCAGTGGCTGCAACTTGTGAAGCTGTAGTGACCTCCATGCCAAAGAGAGTTAAGGCAGTGCTGGAAACTAATGGTGACCACACAAAATATTGACACTTGGGGTACAATTTGTCCATTTCCACTTTTGTTGCCAGCAGTTTAGACATTGATGGCTGTGTGTTGAGTTATTTTGAGGACACACCAAATTTACATTGTTATTCAAGATGTGCACTGACTACTTTACATGTGTCAATATTTACAAAAATGTGAGGAATGTACTCACTTTTGTAAGACATTGTAGGTTTAATGACCATTTCAAATTTAAATGACAAAAAGTACTCAAAAGTTTCCATACACATGTCTAGTATTAGATATTGGACAACCCTCTAAATAGCACCTTTGGTGAACCCAAGGAACTTCTGTCGACACCAGAGGTCTTATCACTTTCTTGTTAACCCTTTTGCATTTTTACTATCTCTTGAATATTTAGCACAAGAAATGATATATGTGAGCTACTCTGGGTACAAGCTGGCATAGCTTTACCATGTCCCTCAGTCATTAGGAGCAGTGCTGAGGAATACACTAACATTTCATAGTGAAGATCTCGTCTGTATGGTAATCAGCAATGATTGTGGTTGCAAAAACAATTCTGGTTGTCACTGCAGGGGGCAGGATTCACAATTTCAGCTACTGTGCCCCCTGGCATTTCCACCATTTATGACTAAGAACTATTCAGTTTGAAATGAGTCAGTGGTATCTGATGTTTTCTGTTTCTTGGGCTAATCACAGGAAGTGATCTGTTTCTTGGGCTGATCACAGGAAGTGGGCCCCATTCATTCGAGGGCAGTGTTGCAAGTTTGGAAGTAAGAGTGTTGCTTGGAAACTTGTGTAGTGGAAAACCTTAGAGATAGTTCTAAAAAGGAGAACAAGCAATGAACACCAATCAATCTGGGTGGTCAGAACCAGATAGTTTTGCCAGCAGTAACGATGTCGCAGAAGTGGTGATTGTATCTAGAATACACATATTACAAAAGTTCCAAATTTGCAGTACAATATTGATGACCTGGTGTTCAATGTACAGAGTAAGAAATGACAGAGAAATAAATTCAAGCAAACAAACACTCTAATAACAGGTCTCACAAAGAAATACCCATCTTTGATTGGTCAAAGTCTATAAAACTTCATGAAAGTTTATAATGTTTAAATACGAGCTAAGGTTAAGGGTAATTGATAAAAATCTCCAGAGTTAAAATCTAAAAAGATAGGTATATACTTATACTATGCACCCCAAGAGACAAAACTAAGAAAAAAATGACTTTGATGTTTGTATTGTTAACGCTAGGGGCAGACACAGACAACTGAGGAACAGTAGGTTTTTATTCAACATCTTATCATGAAGCATCGCCTAATGTCTGTCTGATATTGTTGTTGGTCTCTTGAAACGAGAATGACACCCGTCAAGATGTGTTCAAAGATGGTTGAGGACTCCAATCCTTGAGACATAGATCTTTATACAAAGGTTTTATTTGGGTGATGCTTTCACAAATATTGGCTCTTCTTCCTTTCCTTTCATTATTATCTTTTGTCTACCTTATTCAAAAGGCCTGAAAATTAACTTGATTGGTCATGCAATGCCATAGAAGACTTACCAGTTAGCCCTTTTTAAGGTAGGTCTTGATTGTGTCTTCGAATCGTCTCCTCTGGCTACCCTGGGTTCTTTGGCCTCAACTCAGCTGGGAGTAAGAACTGGTATGGGGAGACAGGTTTCAGGCATGCTGATCCTGTGGAAAGTGGAGTTTGTTTTGCAAGATCGTGACTCTGATACTAGTTAGGCTTTGGTAAGGACCCAAGGGACCCAAAACTACTGGGCTCTTACACAGGTTGCACCAATAGTATGTGAGCTCGTAGTTCACTCCTGAGACACTTTTAGCTTTCTTGATAGATATAATTCAGGGCTTGTCCCCACTGCACCGGTTTGCAGACGGTTTTTCAGACGGTTTGTGGTTTTGCAAACCGTCTGAAAAACTGGGCGCAAACTTTTACATGGGACCTCGATGGAAAACCCGTGCAGCGGTCCCCACTACACGGGATTTCCGCCCGGTGGTTTTTAATACCGCCGGCCACCCGAAAAACATTGTTGATGTTCATTCTTTCGCCCGGTTTTCGGACAGTTTATGAACATCTCAATGTGAAAGGGGAGGTATTTTCTCCGCTAATCGCGGGGAAAAGCCGTCCCCTCATGGCCGTGTGCACAAACCGGACAAATTCCGGTCAGATAAACCAATCAGTATTTGTCCTGTGCCGTGGGGATGAGCCCTCAGGCAGAAAGGTTACATCCAACAAACATGCTTCCTAGGGCTACACAGCAAGGTTAAAATGCCGTCCAAAATCCGATGGCATTTTAACCTCACTGGATCACGGTTTTTGCCGCAGATTTGCACTAAAAACTGCGATTGGTTTTCGGATTTGCTGTTAGCCCCGTACATTAAATATATGGGTATCCAATGGCAAAGTGGAAGATCCAGCAGGTTTGAAAATCTGACGGAGTCCAGCGGATTTTAAAACAGACTGCGCTATGTAGACTACAGAACATATTTTTAATTGCAGTCTACACAGCGCTGGGTACAGTTGCATTTTCGGCAGATTCTGAATACTGACTCCGCTGTAAATCTGATAAATAACCTGTGCTGTTTAGACATAGCCTAATGGATAATAATGCTATAAAAAAGTGCACTTTAATGCTTACATGGGAAGTTTTGTATATGTTTTAAATTAACATTAACTTTTGTTCCATAGATTGAACATTGAATTATCAATATTGTAAGGGGTTAAATAAAGATGTAAAAAAAGAAAAGAAAAAAGTAAGAGTTAGCTCTGCTACATCTGTTAAGCTCTAAGAGCCTTTGAGACTTTTTATGCCATTTTTATAGCACTTAAGAATAAAGCGCACCCTTGCATGCTTATCCCATTACGTGAAATTTGACAGCTTGCCACAGTCAGCTCTCATTTGGGAAGTTGGCAAGGATCTGCGCCGCACTTTTTTTGTCCCTAACGATAGAACTTATGCAAACCAACAGAGCGGTGTTTACTATAATACAACAGGACTCATTCTTCAAAAAGAAAAAAAATGTAGCACTAGAGAGAAGACTGCAAAATATCACACAGTACGCCTTGACATCGATAGTGGCATGTAATGACTGCAGCCGGCAGGAGAAGAGCCAGACTGGTGTGTGAACCAGCAATAGTCACGGGCCGTTGGGGCTCCGTTGGTTGGTGAATTTATTTTTCTTTCTGTGGTTTTTCAATGTCGATGTCACTGCTGCTCCCGGCTTCTCATCATATCATTATACACAACATTTCTCTACGTTTTGTTCCTTGATCATGTCTGCCAATCACTGTGGATCCCACACAGGAAGGGTCATTCGCTGTTGTATGTTCTATGGGGAGGAAGTGATGTCAACTGATCCACATTTCCTGTTTGTATTTTAAGGGCTGACGTTATGAAAGAAATGCAAAACTGACCAAAGGGAACGGGTTGTCCAGGTTGTTTCATGAGACTGTTGAGACACCATGCTAATATGTTGGCCTACAGGTTTACCATATGTGCCAAGCTGCTTAGGTTGACCATTTGTCTACTCCTGTTCCGTGAAATATTTTTCCATTGATGGCCTTAAAGGGAATCTCTTGACATTTTTTAAATTTTTTTATTAATTAAAACAATATACTGACACACATTCTTTTTTCTTAACTGTTTTAATTTTGTGATTTTTTTTCCTATTCAAAAACTTTACTGGTAGCGTAAATGATGGGATATAGAATGCAGAAAGTCATAATGATTGACATAATTAGTCATTATCGATGATAAACAAAAGTAATCATACTCATTGATTAGATTACAAAATGTATTGTACATTTCACAGATGGAAAACAATGTAAGATCTATTGAACAAGCAAAGAAGACAAAATGAACATTATAATGAGTCAGAATGTATTTTCTTTCCTGATAACAAAACGAAAGAAAGAATAATGAAGAAGGAGGGATGATTGTAGGTTTTTTAATTCTGTTTTCTTTATATGAGTATGAGGACATCTTTCTTGCCAATTTTTTATAGCATTTAGAAAGGGATGATTTACTGCAGCTTTATGGACATAAGAGCCTGTGAACAGGAGCAGACCCATTGACTTCTTTGGGAGAGTTTTCTAGGAATGCTCTGTTACCTGGGAAGAAGTCACTGTACATGGACAGCGTAATTCTACCTGTGCCGATAATGAGGAGACTGCTGAGAAGTTTTCTGTACAGAACAGGAAGTGTTAGACTATTTTTAGGTCTTGTGGCCAAAGTGAAAACTGCAGGATTTCAGGATTTTTTTTTTTTCCAATTGCTAGGGAGATGAAAAATTTAAAAAACAAACATAACAAAAAATTCTTTAAAAATGTGTTTAACATAGAACCATGAGTTAAACAATAAGTAATTTTCTGATGGCACATTCCCTTTATGACAAGATTTTAAAAGAATAATTAAAGAAACTTTAGCTGAGACAAGGCAGAATATAAAATACAAACAAACAAAAAGAAAAATAGTCTCGGCACTACTCTGCAAGGTAACAACTAGTGGGATATCCGGACACAACAGCTGCATGCAGACTAACAAATTAGCCGAAGTGTTGGTGCTCAGTGAAGTATAAGACAAGTCTAAAGTCTGTGCATGAATAAAATAGAAAAGAAAAAATCCTTCACGGCATCACCAATCTTCACTTTAAAATGCTATTTTTTCGGATTACTTGACATACAGGGCATACGGGAGTAAGAGCGACAGAAAGGCAACAGCCGTTTCGCGTGAGACCACGCTTCCTCTAAGCCTACGGTGAACTTGCGTCATAACGCTTTTATGTCCACCTGTATCTTTCAAACAACATTAAATTACATACAAAAAATGACAAAAAACAAACATATTATAAAGGCCAAACTAAACCTTATTGGTACTTCTTACCCTAAAATCCAAAAAATCCTACAAAATCCTCCTGGCCGTCCCATAGTCCCCTGTAAGGTTCCCTTACAGAATCAATTTCCAGATATTTAGATTGGTACCTCCGTCCATTACTTGTTAGTGTGCCATCGTATCTATTAGATACGAAGACTCTGTTGTATAATCTTTCAGATCTAACTGTTGGTCCTGAGGATAGATTAGCTACCATTGATGTGGTTGCTTTTACACTAGGATCAGACATGAAGATGGCATTAATACATTTGAGGACTTTTTTGAAAGAAAGGAGTGGATAATAGCCATGTTGAATTTGTATGTAGGCTATTGGAATTTGTTCTGAAACACAACACATTTATTTTTTGGACGGGAAAATGGTATATGCAGACGAAAGGCACGGCGATGGGTACGCCGGTTAGCTCCGACCCTAGCTAATCGGGTTTTTGGAAATAGGGGAGGAGGAAGTACATATACAACATTATTAATCCCTATGCCAAATATTTTAAAACATTGGTCACGCTTCATAGATGACGTTATTGTTTTTGTGGTCTGGAAGTGTAGAACAATTTGAAGAGTTTATCAGATATATAAATTGTAATGATCTAAATATGACTTTCACAGCACAATGTGAGGACAAAGAGATACAGTTTCTGGATGTGAATATTAAACTAGACGGAGATAAAATATCAACACAGGGGTATCGAAAGCCAACTGCTACAAATTCATTGTTACACAGCAATAGTTTTCATCCTCATCATGTAATTTCGGGGCTCCCCTATGGTCAGTTCCTACGTCTCAGGAGGAACAACACGGAATATTCAGATTATTTGGCCCAATCCCTAGATTTAATGGAAAGATTGCGGGTTAGAGGCTATAGTGAAAAAGTGCTACAGTCTGCTTTCAAAAAAGCGAGTGAGCAGGATAGAGATAGCCTTATTAAATCAAAATCATTGAAAAGAAAAAGAGAAAAATGAATAGATGTATCTTCTCATTTCAATATTGCCCTTTGGCAGACCAAATTAAACGCACCATAAATCGTTATTGGTATCTGTTGAGTAATGATATTGCTCTCCAGGAAAAAACACAAATTCCGCCTCTCATTTCGTTTCGACGTACCACTAATCTCAGAGATGAACTAGTAAAAGGGAGATTGACATGTAGAGCCCTTGTTGGTTAGAAAAAAGGTGTACCCATAGGCAATCACAAATGTAGGAATTGTTCTTTATTGCAAATTTTTTGATGATAGTACAATATTGAAGTTGGGAAATTTATGTACATACAACGAAACATTTTATCACCCGTAAATCTGACTTTGTGGTCTATGCTTTGTGGTTTCCCATGTGGTCATTTTATATTGGTAAAACTATCAGACCATTACATAAAAGAATTAGGGAACATATGTATTCTCTTAGAAGTGAAAAGGGAAACACGAGATGGATAGCTCATATGAGGAGATGTCCATGGGAACGACACAGCAGGGGTTAAATTTGCAGGTTTACAAAGAATTGCAATGCCTTTAGATGGTAGGATAGGCATACAAAGTTATTACAAAGCGAAGCCCCGTTGGATCCTGCGCACAGAGGCGTGGGTCCACTTGGCCTCAATGATCGTAATGATCTTTCATCGTTTTTATAATATGTTTGTTTTTGTCATGTGTGTATGTAATTTAATGTTGATTGACAGATACAGGTGGACATAAAAGCGTGATGACGCAAGTTTTACCGTAGGCTTAGAGGAAGCGTGGTCTCACGCGAAACGGCTGTTTCCTTTCTGTCGCTCTTACTCCCGTATGCCCCGTTTTGTCAAGTAAGCCGAAATAAATAGCATTTTAAGTGAAGATTGGTGAGTGCCGTGAAGGATTTTTTCTTTTCTATTTTTATTCATGCACAGAATATAAAATACTGCAATGTAATGCTCTGAGGTTTGAGAAAATCAAACACAGAATCACAAGTTTTATCTAAAGTTTGTCATACACTTTTAACTCCTTAACGGTCAAAGCGTTTCTTCTTTCTGCAGTGGGCGTTTTTAACGGCCGGGTTAGTGGATCCACTGGACCACCGCAAGCGGTGGCAACAACAATCACGCCAGGCAGCGGGATCTAAGTAGGTCCCGGTTTTCACCAGAGGCCGCCGCAAAGCAGTATGGACTTGCTGCGGCGGGAGTCCTTCCAGGTCGCTACCCCTGACGCGGTGGGCTTGCGGTGGTGGCCGAGGTGCAGCAAGGTACAGAATCGTGAGACGAGAACCGTAGTCGTGGGCAGGCAGGAAGGTCAGGGCAGACAGCAGAGATTCGGAGTCGAGAAATGTAGCAAGAGGTCGGGTACACGGCAAGGCAAGAACACATTTAAGGAACGCTTTTTCTAAGGCATGAGGCAACATAGATCCAGCAAGGAAGTACCATGGACCGAACCAATATATAGGGCAGCGCCCGACAATTAGCCAATTACCGGCGCGCTGGCCCTTTAAATTTACAAGAACGAGCGTGCCCCAGTGAACGGGAGCAGGAGCCACAGTGAGCGGCCGGCAGAGGGCGTGAACAGGACAGGAGCGCGGCCTGGTGAGTATTCAGAGCGAGTGCGCCCGCAGCTCGTCCCGCGGCCAGCGGCGCTAACCTTCCCCGGCAGGAACCCCGGAGAGGGGGCACAGGTGCGCCTGCGGCCTGAGGGCCGGAGCATGGCGCCACTCGCTACAGACGTCTTAAGTGACCATAGCATAATCAAAGGGCATTCTCCTTTTTCAGCTGGTCATCCCGGTGACCCAATGGAGCCCTGGGAATGTCTGTACTGTACGCCCTGGAGACTGGACTGGAGCCACTGTGTGCTGCCCTGACTACAGCCTGTGTCAAACTGACACAAATCGTAATATATTAACATACATGAATATGCTAAAACATTACTAAGCACATTGCAAAAATTTGAAAATAGTCATCCATTCATGAGATTACAAAGAGTAAAAAACATAAAAAAAGAATAGAAAAAAAGAAAATAAATAATACAATAAAAATAAATATGTAATAAAAAATTATTGCAAGTAAAAAAAAGGTTGACTGTTGAAACACAGGGAGGCAAAAAATTTAAAAAATGTGCTGGTCGTTAATGCCTCTGCGTAATTCTAAAACACCTGGCGTACTGCAGCACTTAGGGTATGTTCACATGGCGTCTTGCCTCCGTATGAACGTACGCTTTTCAGATGCGTTTCTGGGTCCATCAGACCTGTCAGGTCCGTCTTTCGGATGCGATCCAAGAAATGACATGCAATTCTTTGATCGCATCTGAAAGACGGACCCGACAGGCGTGATGCAAACACGCAGCTGCGATCTCTCATGTGAACGCCGCTGCGTGTCTGTCATTACCGGCAGTGATAATCTCACTGCTAATTGTTAGATGCGTCTCTGGGGCCGTTCAGATGGACCCAGAGACGCATCAGAAAAGCGTATGTTCATACGGTGTGAAGACGGTGTGAAGTGCTGCAGTACGCCCTATGAACATCATATGGAATCATCTTGAGGTTGTTGGTACGGCACCTTTTGTTAATCGGCAACTACTTAAAGGGGTTTTGCCAGGACGTGCCTTATCTGCTAAGAGGCTAATGTAAACAAGCCACGGAGCTGAGAGAGAGAGAGAGACGCAGCCAGAGAACAGAGCTGTATAAGGGATCGTGTGAAATGTTCACTCAAATAATCAAACTACAACTTGTGGATTCTGTATACAAAAGACAACAGCTTTCTACACAGCAGCTTGAAAGCTTCTTCATGTTCTCTGTCATCAGATAAAGCAGGGATCTACTCAGATAATCACACTACAACTAGTGAATTCTGTATACAAAAGACAACATATTTCTACCCGGTGCCTTGAAAGCTTCTTCAGCTCAGTCTCATCAGATAAGAAGCTTTCTCTGCGCAAGCCCGTCCAGCAGCTCTTGTCAGGTCGTATCTAGTAGAAGCTTTTAAGTAACTAAGGGCAGGTAAGGCAGCCTGTAGCTCTCTTAGGCTGCAATTTTTGTAATCAAGTATATTCAGAAAAGTGATTAAATACCCATTTTGGAGGATCCCATGTCAACATTAAATCGTGGCAAAACCCCTTTAAGAATATTCAATTTTTATAGTTTTCTTTAAAAAATGTACTATTTAAGAGATGACTACCAGACTTTACATGGGTTCTTTGGACAGCAAATTGGAAACCATGGGGCTGACAAAACCTCCATTGGATACACACCAAAATAAAAGCTCATTACAAAAGGTAAGACTTAATTCCTTGTGTTTTGGAAAGAGACCCAGTGACTATTATTTCTACTACGTCTCTTCTTATCTGTACTATCCACAATGTGCCAGTGTCATCACCAAGAATCGGGGCCACATGTATGAAAACTGTTTAGGTGTACAATTCTCTTTGTTGCCCATAGCAACCAATAATTTTTCCAGAGCACTATATGAAATGAAAGGGGTGCTCTGATTGTTTGCCATGAGCTCTGATTGCTATTGGCAACAAAGTGAGTTTTAGACTTTTAGAATTTTCATGCATGTGGCCCTAGAATGTGAACTTGGACATAAATTTAAAATGCAGGACTGCCTTCTGCTTAGTGCATGATAGAAAAATTTATACATGGATCAGAGAAATGGTAACTTATATGTAGTATTTAATATGTTATGGGTATAAAGGCAGATAACTGAGGCCAATGGTTATATTTAATTCTCAGTGTTCACCAAACATTTCCATGACTCTATAGTTATAATCTACAAATGAAGCTTAATAACTTTAAACATACATTACAGTATTTTGTTCAGATCCTGAGTTACATCAAGTGTTATACACCTATACAGCTGCACTCACTATTCTGCTGGTGCAGTCATTGTGTAGATACATTACTTATCCTGTATGATCCTGAGTTAACATGCTGTATTATACTCCAGAGCTGCACTCACTATTCTGTTGGTGCAGTCACTGTGTATACTTTACTTATCCTGTTTCTGATCCTGATTACATCCTGTATTATACACAGAGCTGCACACACTATTCTGCTGGGTTTAGTCATTTGTTAGATACAAATTTTTATCCTGTACTGATCCTGAGTTACATGCTGTATTATATCCAGAGCTGCATCACTATTGTTGGTGCAAGTCACAAGTGTACATACTTTACTTAACTGTACATGATTCCTGAGTTACATCATGTATTATACTCCAGAGTGCATCACTATTCTGCTGGTTCAGATCACTTTTGTACATACATTACTTATCCTGTTACTGATCTTGAATTAATCCCGTATTATACTCCAGAGCTGCATCACTATTCTCTGGTGCAGTCAAGTGTACATACATTATTTATCATGTACTGATCCTGAGTTACATCCTGTGTTATACTTCAGAGCTGCACTCACTATTCTACTGGTGCAGTCACTGTACATACATTACTTATCCTGTAATGATCCTGAGTTACATCCTGTATTATACTCCAGAGCTGCACTTACTATTCTGCTGGTGCAATCACTGTACATACATTACTTATGCTGTACTGATCCTGAGTTACATCCTGTATTATCCTCCAGAGCTGCACTCACTATTCTGCTAGTGGAGTCACTGTGTACATACATTACTTATCCTGTACTGATCCGGAGTTAAATCCTGTATTATACTCCAGAGCTGCACTCACTATTCTGCTGGTGCAGTCACTGTCATACATTACATTACTTATCCTGTACTGATCCTGAGTTACATCCTGTATTATACTCCAGAGCTGCACTTAGGATTCTGCTGGTGCAGTCACTTTGGACATACATTACATTATAATGAGTTACAAACCTGTATTATACTCCAGAGCTGCACTCACTATTCTGCTGGTGCAGTCACCGTGTACATGCATTACTTATCCTGTACTGATCCTGAGTTATATCCTGTATTATACTCCAGAGCTGCACTCTATTCTGCTGGTGGCTATGACTAAGGGTACCACTACTTGAAACGCGTCAGCCCTGATTGACTATAACTTTGTCTTTTTAATAAATTTATAAATACATTTTGCATTTTATTGGTGCTTTCTACATCAACCTTTTAGCCTTTTTGGATTTGTTGTTCACCTCTGATCTGAATAGCCGTGCACCCTCACATCGAGTTGCTATCATCAATCAGGTGAGCTGGCTGAACTGTTTACCATTTTATCTATGCTGGCTACATCAACCTTTTGGTGTTTTGGGATTTCTATGCGACATACTGTTGAATGAAGGACTCAAATTCTTGGGAATAATGCAAAAAGGGGGCAAGCAAGTAGTAGTCAAATTAAGGAATGTGATTGGCCTGCCTAAAATGACAGTGGAAGTGGGTAATTAGTTTGATTGTCTAGAGCAGAATATTCCATACTGCAGTATGAGCAGTCTTGGATATACTAGTATAAGTGGGATTTGGGGATTTTTGAGGATGCTAGTCTAAGATTTTTGGACAGAATGTAGAGCACAGGTAGAATAGTAAAAAGAGGGACAAAATATATTGAGGTGAGAGATTTATAGGTAAGAGTGCTAACTAGGGATGAGCGATACTATCGACAAAAGTTGAAATCGGCACGATTTTTACGTTTCTCAGAATTTACCGATGACGCAATAGTTTCCGTGAAAATCTTAAAGATAATCGTTATCACGTTTACAATCGCACCCTTTTCAGCGCTTCCTGTAATTTTGGCCACCAGCCAATCAGCTCAAAGCATAGAGGGGGGTGAGGGGAGTATACGATGTCAGCTGTGGGCATTGTATGGATCTCATTGGCTGCAAAAATCACATGATCTCGTTTTATGTACGCGACTCCATTTCCTGTTCAGCCATATTTCTCACTGATCTGACTATAGAGCAACTCCTCTGACTGCCATCCCAATAGCTGTTGTAACAGCTCAGAGAGGCAGTCTACTTTTATACAGAAAACGATCCTTCAAGTTTTGAAGCTTTGAAAATAATTTAAGTTCTGATTTAGTTAGAGAGAGACTTGTAAAGAAATCTAGTGCTGTGTGTAGGCGAGAGGGGTGGGGGCGGGTGGGGGAGGGTCGCAAACGAGGGTGTATATTGTGCAGCCTAGTCTCTCCTGTCCTGAACTCACATGGAAATAGTATTTTTTTAACACTTTGCTGCCAGCAGACTTCTCACCTGGTGTGAAATTGTCCCCTTAGTTTTTGCATTTCTATTGGTGTCTGTGCGTCCCAGTTTTTTGCCAATAGCCCCCTTGTACGCAAATTGTTTTACAGATATTTCTTAGTAACTGCCGGCTGTTGTTAGTGGTGGCAAAACCGCCTCATGTAATCCATATAACTGTTCAATACTTCTATTTCACTCAGTGTGTCAAAGTTTGGCGCTAATCGTGCACTTGTACGATAGTTTGTTGAAAACTATCAATTGCTAGTCTTACTGTGCAGTTGTAAATCTCAGGGACTGAAGGAAGAACACTGTTGATTTGGTGTTACGGTTCTTCCACCAGATTTAGGGGTCATGCTGTGGCCCAGGATAGGTATAGTCAATGTCCAGTTCAACTAAAATGGTGGTTCAAAGTCTACTTTTTCTGGCACTTTTTAATCTGTGGGTCATACAGGTTTGGGGCTCATGCTGCGTTCCAGGACAGGGAAAGTCCAGTTCAAGTAAAATGATGGTTCAAATCATACTGCCTTCTGGCATTTTTTAATTTAAGGGTTTAAGGGTCATGGTGTGGTACAAGACAGGGATAGTGAATGGTCTGTGATTTTTTTTCTGTGACTTTTATAACCTAAGTGTCTTGCCTAAGATGTAGCACGTATCCATTTTCCTGTTGTGGATGTTAATTCCAGCTTCTCCTCCCCTGTTTGGGTGTAAGAATGAAGGTGTTGTTCCTCTCCCATAGACTTTAATGGTCACCAGCGATAATCTATTATCGATAGTGTTGAGCGATAATTAAATATTGACTATCGACTTGACGCAATCGCTCATCACTAGTGATGACATCATATTGTATGAAGTGAATGGAAATCCAAAGCTATGACTGGCACAGAGTAGAGGCTTCAGTGTTGTAGCTTGATGGAAAAATGATCCTGGTTGCTGCATTTAGGATAGATTGGAGAAGGAAAAACTTGGTAATAAGAGGACCCATTTTATTGAGGTACAGAAACCAAGATGAGAATAATTCAGAGCAACAATAAGAGTTTTGGCTGTTCCCATGTTAAAAAAAGGGTGGATTATGGAGATATAGGTATTTGAGGTGTACATAGGTAACATCAGTATGCAAGTGATTAAATACACACACATTTTTCTTTGGGTTATGCTGGGTGCACAAGTAGAAAAGGGTTGGCAAAACCCTATAAACATTGTGTAAGGTAACCAAAAATAAATATTTAATAAAAAATAATTGTGCATACATCACACACACACACAAAAAACCTACACATATTAGGTATCCACACGACCGCAATAACTTGTAGAATTAATCTAATAAGTTATTAAGTGTGAAATGTCAATGGCGTAAAAAAAAATAAAGAAATAATTCTGCAATAATTTACAAGTGAACTTAAACTATTCCCCCAAAACGTACAACTTGTCCTAAATAAAATGAGGCCTCATACATCTGTGTCATTGAAAAAATAAAAAAGTTACGACTGTTGAAACGCAAGTAGGCAAAAACTAAAAAAATTAGCTGCTCGTGCTTTTCAGGCGTGCGGCTCAAGGGGCTAGAGAGTGTTAAGTATGGAAACCTGATTATAAAGTGTCAAGAAGACAGTTACCAGGAGTTTAGACATAAGGGAGCATTAAAGGGACATTTAAAAAAATCACACTTCTATTGCAGCCATCTTCATACTGTTATTACACCCTGCCTGTTCTGTAATATATCACTATTGCAGAATATTGTACAATTAATTGTGCCCCCTAGTGGTAAATAACCCTAGAGAGACTGAATGTACAAATGAAAAAAGAAAGCAAAAAAAGAAATATAAAAAACAATTCTTTCTCCTAAAACTTAGGTCCATCGAATAGTTTGTAGAATATGGTTTATTTTTTTGGGTACAGATTAAACCTGATTAATTTAATAAAAACTTTTCGCATTGTTGTAACTAGCTTCATTGCCTGAATATGGTGTGAGTAAGACAGTCTATTATGTCAGGTCTCATTACTATTTATTTGCTGTGCCTTTAGTGCCCAGATTTTTACTGGACTGATGGATGGATGTCCTGTAACTTTCTAGAATCAAGTCCTTATTGTTCTTTTCACACTTGCAGAGTGTTTGTTCTCTTTTTATAGTTCTAGGACTTGAAGACAACGATGACTCAACAATCGGGCAAACAAGACTTCTGGCAGAAGAAGCCCATAAACTTCATACATCTTGTAATACAAGTACCAGTAAGTCTGCATTTAGAAGATGAAAAATATAACCAATGGTTTGGTTTAGGTAATGGCTGGAAAGTTTTAGACCTTATATGTAATAATTTGGGCTTTATTCATGAAAAACTAGGGAAAAAAGTCAAATAACAAGCAACTAAATAGGTCACTTATTTTCCGTCACTGCCCAGTTATACTGGCCCAACAGAGGATCTCTCAGTGGACCAATGTTCTTATTCAACAATGGGGCCTAAAGCTGTACCAGAAGGGGATCAGATTCTAATTTGACTTGGAGCCTGGCACTTGCCCTTTCTGTTCTTGTGTTCTCACTTATGATTACTTTGGTGCTTCAGATTAGGGTCAAATTTGGACTTGTGGTTCAGGTCCGTTCACACTGATGTTTGGTGAAAATCACCAAACAAAATGGACTGTGATCATAACCTTTACCCTAGATATGGAGTGGACATAGGCCAACATTTCAGGCAGCAGAGGAGTGTGTCTAATGAATGGCAAAAGACAAGGCATGTAAAGGGAGACAGCTAAATGGTCCAAACCCAAACTTTTTCTCTAACTCTATCCCTTTATATTTTTCTATAACCCACACTTTAAAGAGGTTATCCAGGAGCTTAAAGATTTCATAGAACACTATAAACAACTTGTATGTGGAAAAGTAAAGATATTCCACTACCTTCATGTGTTTCTTTTCTTTTGCCTCTTTATTCATCTATCATAAAATCCACTTTTTGCAGTGAAACTTCCCGGCTGTTGGAGTGGTAGTAGTTCAGCTTCTCTTCCTACAACTCCTAGACTGCATTGCAGTACAATCTAGGACTTCCCTGCACCCATCCTCTAATCTTCATGGCACTGTTCAGTCATGTCCTATACACCTTTACGTCATCATTCTCAGACAGGTACACTTTATGCCCCCTTCATCTCTACTCCAGTTCACTTCCTGGTTGCCTGCAGCAGGTTGCCTGTGTGCAGTACAGTGCACCAATCAGTTTGTAACATGGTAAAAAACATTCTTTCCTCATCCTACAATTTATGTAATACATGTACAAATATATATAATTTTGTCTGTATATTTCTATGTATGTGCTGTACACAGCAGGTACACAGCTATCCCATCATTGTAACTCTGATGGCTGTGGGGAATGCGGCACCACCCAGCCAGCTTATCTAGCATCCAAGAAAGATTGGCGACATCACATCCCCCACAGCAATCTGTTGTTGATCATGGTAAAAGCTGTGTGCCTACTGTAGGAGATGTGACATCGTCTCTGCACCCAGTGATGTCAACGCAGTGTCTCATGGGGATTTACCTAAGCACCACTTACAGTGCCTTGCGAAAATATTCGTCCCCCTTGAACTTTTCACCCTTTTGCCACATTTCAGGCTTCAAACATAAAGATATAAAATTAAATGTTTTTTTGTGAAGAATCAACAACAAGTGGGACACAATTGTGAAGTGGAATGAAATTTATTGGATATTTTAAACTTTTGTAAAAATAAAAAACTGAAAAATGGTGCGTGCAAAATTATGTGGCCACTTTACTTTCAGTGCAGCAAACTCTCTTCAGAAGTTCAGTGAGGATCTCTGAATGTTTTAATGTTGTCCTAAAAGACTGATGATGATATATATGATCCAACTGTATGTAATCAAGTCTCCATATAAATGCACCTGTCTCAGGGTTCTGTTTAAAGCGCAGAGAGCATCATGAAGACCAAGGAACACACCAGGCAGGTCCGTGATACTGTTGTAGAGAATTGTAAAGCCGGATTTGGATACAAAAAGATTTCCCAAACTTTAAACATCCCAAGGAGAAATGGAAGGAGTATCAGACCACTGCAAATCTACCAAGACCCGGCCGTCCCTCAAAAACTTTTATCTCAAACAAGGAGAAAACTGATCAGAGATGCAGCCAAGAAGCCCATGATCACTCTGGATGAACTGCAGAGATCTACAGCTGAGGTGGGAGAGTCTGTCCATAGGACAACAATCAGTCGTACAAATCTGGCCTTTATGGAAGAGTGGCAAGAAGAAAGCCATTTCTCAAAGATATCCATAAAAAGTCTCATTTAAAGTTTGCCACAAGCCGCCTGGGAGACACTAAACATGTGGAAGAAGGTGCCGCCTGGGAGACACCAAACATGTGGAAGAAGGGGCTCTGCTCAGAGGAAACCAAAATCCAACTTTTTGGCCACAATGCAAAACAATATGTTTGGCGTAAAAGCAGCACAGCTCATCCCCCTGAACACACCATCCCCACTGTCCTACATGGTGGTGGCAGCATCATGGTTTGGGCCTGCTTTTCTTCAGCAGGGACAGGGAAGATGGTTAAAATTGATGGGAAGATGCATGGAGCCGAATACAGGACCATTCTGGAAGAAAACCTGTTGGAGTCTGCAAAAGACCTGAGACTGGGACGGAGATTTATCTTCCAACAAGACAATGATCCCAAATCCAATGGAGAATCTGTGGAAAGAGCTGAAAACTGCTGTTCACAAATGCTCTCCATCCAACCTCACTAAGCTCCAGCTGCTCACAAACGCTCTCCATCCAACCTCACTGAGCTCCAGCTGCTCACAAACGCTCTCCATCCAACCTCACTGAGCTCCAGCTGCTCACAAACGCTCTCCATCCAACCTCACTGAGCTCCAGCTGTGCGCCAAGGAAGAATGGGCAAGAATTTCAGTCTCTCGATGTGCAAAACTGATAGAGACATCCCCCAAGTGACTTGCAGCTGTAATCGCAGCAAAAGGTGGCGCTACAAAGTATTAACTTAAGGGGGCTGAATAATTTTGCACTTCCCACTTTTCAGGTTTTTTTTTTTACAAAAGTTTAAAATATCCAATAAATTTCGTTCCACTTCACAATTGTGTCCACTTGTTGATTCTTCACCAAAAAAAATAAAATATTATATCTTTATGTTTGAAGCCTGAAGTGTGGCAAAAGGTTGAAAAGTTCACGGGGACAAAATACTTTCGCAAGGCACTGAATATATAAAGAGCAGTAGGCAGAATTTTTTCTTGCTTCTTTGTTGGATTCTCCCAGCAGATTAAGTAGATATATTCATGTATGTGTGGATAGATATAGATATATAGATAAATAGATATATAGATAGTTATCACTGCAAAGATGTATGTGTCCATATTAGTGTTAGTGTATAACACTCTACCTCCCAGCTCTGTACTTGCTGTCATGATTACATTCCTGTCAGTACTTCTATTAACTTAGTGACTCATTAGTAACTATGTAAATAGTCCTAGCACACACTTGCCCTGTATACAACCCCCAGGCTTTTTACGACTGTCCTCTGCTTCCATTACTATTAGTAATGGAAGCAGAGCTAACAAACAGTTTATATCAGGGGAGTGTTCCTAGCTGAGCCTGGTTTTAAATCACATCCACTGAGTGATGACAAAATGTTCGTTCAGGCCATATGATCAATGAACGTCACGCGGTTTGAAGGAAGTAGGGGGGAGAGGAGTAACGGGCTCTCTGGTTTTGCAAAGCAGAACAGGTAAATCATTTTTAATGAGTATCAATTACAGAGTTCAATATAATTAAGTTGTGAGTTCTATAACAAATAAAAAGGAGAAGCCCTTAAAGATAACATTTTAATGGGTAAACTGACTGATACAGCGATGTGATACTAACATTGTGGCCTAAGTGCTGGTCTTGCATCACCTCAGTTACTTTAACACAGGCCCGTTTTCATGGTAAATGAAAGTGATGTTGGGCGTCGTATTTAAAGGGGTGTTATCGTTTGAGCTGCTCATGCTGTCCAGCTAATTTTCTCAGATTGAGTTTGAAATTCAGGGGCGTGTTCTTCCTCTCAGCAGGCGTGTCTCCCCTCCCACGAGGCATGTCTCCCCTCACTGAAGAACTGTGACATCATCATTTTGTTTAAAGCAGGGGATGCAGAGGGTTGTCTGGATATAACAGCTCTATAGCCTCCTGCCTGCTTATGTCTGCAGCCTTGAGGTTCCAAACTCCAGCAAGCAGCTGTCATATGTCTTAGTTTACACACAACTGAAAGCCTGCAGCTGTTAAGATCTCTGCTTCCTGTCAGTGACATGTGGAGAAGCAAATCAGCTTTCAGAGAAGGCCATGCTCAGCTTGTAACTGACTTGGGCTGGTGGTGCAGCGGGTAGAGCAGTGATAGACTTTTTGTTTTTACAACGAAGGGGTTTGGAGTTCTAGTCCCTCACAGGGTATATATTTTTTTTCCCCCCTAAATTCTACACATATGTAGAGAGACCTAAAATATATATGTTAATCTCTATACTTATCTATATATAGATACACATACAGGGCTCCCCTATATCATTTCTCATCCCCCAGAATATATGCATTGGATCATGTATGTTGGAAGTGCTTGGTGTGACAGCAAGGATGGGACACTATATAGGGGACCTTTGTGTGTGTATATGAATAAAAGTATAAATGTTCACACATATATTATCATATCTATACATATGTTTATAAATTTAAAAAAAAAAAAAAACAAAACACGACTGATGGGAATTGAACTCCTAACCTCTGTCTTGGAGGGCTGATTAGCTAAGCACTACTCTATACTGGGAGCTCTTGCAGACACTGTGTTGAATCCTTATGTTATACAATACAGGTGATGTCATCATAAGGAGGCAGGGCTTGCATTCGATCTGAGGAACAGAACGCCTTCTTTTCAAAGTTCAAACTGAACCTGTGAGGAGGTGAATCAACCTCTTGGCAAAAGCCCTTTAAACAGGCAGTAATTGCCCAGATAATCACCATAGAGCTGAGATGTACATAGAGCCAGCAGACTCTGGTTTCACTATCGATTTTAACAGCTCAGAGGGGAGTAAACACAGAGTGTGCAGGCAGCCAATCACAGCGCAGGGGGCGTGGCCATGACGTTTCCTGTCTAGGGACATATCCCAACAGGCTGAATGAAATGTCAGCCAGCCAATCACAGTGCAGGGGGCGTGTCTAGGGGGAGGGAATAGACCCTGGGGGCGTTTTTTGTCCCAGCAACAGCAGAAATAAGACAGATTTACAGCTAAGCTGATATCTGCTAAACCAAGTGACAGAGGTAATGCAACCCAATTACCAAAGTGCTTATTTTTACTGTCCCCATAATTTGAGACATGATCTTTGTAACGATAAAACCCCTTTAATGTAATTTCTAGTTACTTCAACATAGGCCCAGTGCTGTGGTAAATAGAACTGATGTCGGACATCACAGCTTCACAACCTTACTTCTGGCTGCAAAAATATCAGACCTATGGTGAAGAAGCCAGAAGTGACATTAGACAGGACATTGGACTGGAAATTAAGGGCCACATGTATGAAAACTGTTTAGGTCTAAAACTCACTTTTTTGCCTATAGGTTACTGCTAGTTCTTTGCCCTATAAAAGTGTAGTCTTGAGTCCACCAGCATCGTTACACACGTCTATGTACAGGATGATGGAAATAACTGTTGCTTAACCCTTTAACCACCAGGCCTAAAAAGGCCTTAATGACTAACACAGTTTTTGCCTCTCTGTGTTTCAATAGTCGTAACCTTTTTATTTTTTTAATGTTTTATGCAGGAGTATTTGTACTTTTTGGGGGCGTAGTTGGACTTTACATATAAAATGCTGCAGATTTTTTTGTTTTTTTATTTTTTTTTACACCATTCCCATTGCACACTAAATAATTGCCCATAGTTTACTATGGGCAAAAAAGTGAGTTTTAGACCTAAACAGTTTTCATACATGTGGCCCTAAGTCTCAACAGGAGTCACCAGATCAGTAAGTTAACCCCTAAAATCCTTTAAATAACCCTAACTTGAGTTTAGTCCATGGTTATGGTTAGGGATAGTAATAAGGTTGAAGGACAAATTTGAAAGGACGCCCCAAAACCTTTTTTTTTTATAAATTTGCCAAACCTGTGTGGTACTGAACAGAGCCCCATTCAAGCAACACTACTCATGATAGCCTGCACCATATACCTTTCTTTCCCCAGGTGCTCTCTCTTGCAGTTGAGTAGATGCACTCTTCTACTTTTCGCACCCTAAGATGGTGTTTAGTGTTGGATTAGGGAGCCTGGTGGCTCACCAGAAGAGTTGGGGACTGACAGTGGAGTTCATTCTTAGCAGCAGTAAAAGAAGCAAAAGTAGGGATCATTATTGTCTCTATTTTAAAAAGTTTTCAAAGTCCAGTATAAAGCAATATAGTCTTCTTAGTTTGTGAACAGTTTAGGCCCCATTCACATTATGATTTTGCCTTTCAGTCGTGGTAACATGTTTGTGTCCAGTGCAGAAACCAGACATATTCGCTAAATAGGGAAAATGTAGTCCAACTGCATTTACCCTATCCAAATCAATGGCTCCGTTGCTGACCCACCACGGTACCCGTCAGAATGAATTTTTACGATATCCTGATACCATGAAAGGAAGACAAAATTGTGATGTAAATAGGACCTCATACAAATCTCTGTTTTCACCCTCTTTACAAATTTCTTCCAACCGATAGACATGTCTTACATTGCTAAGGACATATAATGGGTATTTTTGCCATTTAGATTTTTTTTCTACGAAATTGCTGCCAGCCAAAACTAACAAGTTTCCAATAATACAAAATTTTTACCCATAACAATGAATATGTTATAAAAAAATATAGGGATCCAAATCATGAGAAATAATGAAATCTCAGTCAAATGAGGGTAAAATACATCCAGAATATGCTTTATGATACAATGATGCTCTTGGATGACACCACCAAAGGCGTTTCTTTAGCCATTACCAGGGTAAAGCATTTTATGCCACCAAACAGTCCAATGGTGGAATCAGATGGAGCAGGGAGCAGCCCGTAAACATGGGTTGGATTTGTTAAAATAACTGTTTAGTTTTTGTTTGTTTTAGTAAAAGATTTGTGTGAGAGAAAGTTCTCAGTGTTAGACAGCAACATCCTCTCTAGAAGTTTGGGTGGTCTCCACCATCTGATAAGAGAGGCAGCTGACTCTATGACTAGGATTCCCTGCAGTGCAGCTCACTACAGGACAAGCAGCTAGAATATCTCAATTTAGTATACAGGCAATTCCTGAGTTACAAACCTCTGATTTACATATGACACACTTAAGAATGGAGGCGATTGTTGGCAGTGATTTAGAGTGCAACATCAGAGCATCAGTTAAGCTCCGTTTACTGTAGTATCAGGCGCCTTGATTCTTCCATGCTCCTTTAGCGGTATTGCATGTTGCATGCTATATGCTGCAACCACTTTCACATGTGCCAGCAGACTCTCTTCCTTTGGAAGACGGCCAACCTGAGTCGAAACATGTGACATTGTGGCCTGGGATTGGCTGCACATAGCACGTAAACGATGAATGTTAACTGTACAGCGGGGATGGGCGAGACAGCCATCAGGACAGAACAGGAGCATCACGGAGATGAGTAGGCTTCTTTTTTTCTAGTTTTAATCATGCCCCATCAGACAAACAAGCTTTTGAAAGTCTCAGAACATCACTTTAAGTAAAACATTGTTACATAAATTAATTTCTTCCTCCCTTTTTTATTATTATTATTATTATTATTATTATTATTATTATTATTATTTATTTTAAAGCGCCATTGATTCCAGGGCGCTGTACATTCGAGGGGTTACATACATTACATAAGTCAAACGAGTACAGTGATAAGGGATAATGACAATTGGCACGACAGAGGGAGAGAGGACCCTACCCGCGAGGGCTTACAATCTACAAGGAGGGGGAAAGAGACAGGAGGTGAGGGGCGGACATGTCTGTGGAGGAAGTAGTGACAACAAGGTTAGTGTAGGTTATAGGCAAGCCTGAAGAAATGGGTTTTCAGGTTGCTTTTGAAGCTGGTGAAAGTGGAGGAGAGTCTGATGTGTTGGGGCAGTGAGTTCCAGAGTGTGGGTGAAGCACGGGAGAAGTCTTGGAGACGGTTGTGTGAGGAGCTGATAAGGGGAGAGCAGAGGAGAAGGTCCTGTGAGGAGCGGAGAGTGCGTTGGGGAGATATTTGGAAATTAGGGCAGAGATGTATGGAGGGGAGAGGTCATGGAGAGCCTTTTTAGTCATGGTTAGGAGCTTGAAATGAATTCGCTGGGCAATGGGAAGCCAGTGAAGGGATTGGCAGAGGGGAGAGGCAGAGGAGTAGCGAGGAGAGAGGTGGATAAGACGGGCAGCAGAGTTAAGGATGGATTGGAGGGGAGCGAGGGTGCTAGCTGGGAGGCCACTGAGAAGGATGTTGCAGTAGTCGAGGCGGGAGATGACAAGGGCATGGACCAGCATTTTTGTAGTGTCATAGCCGAGGAATGAGCGGATGCGAGAGATGTTTTTCAGGTGGAGGCGGCAGGCCTTCCTTCCTTCTTTCTCTTCTTCTCTATCCATCTATCTCATATCTATCTATCTATCTATCTATCTATCTATCTATCTATTTATCTGTGACTTCCAGACAGAATACACATATAGGGACAGACAGTGCCCCCTAGCACTAAGTCCCGAAGGCTCTCCCTGCCTGTCGTCTAGACTCCCAAAGCTAAGCAGCGACAACTGGCTGCAAACACTGAAAAGACAAACACAATGAAGAAGGGCCAGGGGAAAAAGGCTCAAAACCATACAGAGCAGAAAAGGTACAGAAGCGTCAGGCAATAAACGTATGTCAAAGCGGTGGGCACAAAGTCAGAATACCAAGAGAACCCAAACGTATACCAAGCGCACCAGCTCAAGCTAAGGCTATAACCAGCAATGCTGCTTAGCATAAGTGGTCTACTTAAAGGGGTTTTGCCACAATCTCATTTCATACCTCCTGCATCCAGCTCTTCAGCTCTGTGTGCTCAGAAGGGGGCGAGTGTGATTTGTTTGAATTGCCTATCATGTGACCCAGCAGGACGACATCACCAGGCCTTTTCTGTCTCTAGTGAAGAAAGTCTGTTTATGTATAGAATTGTAAGTAGCTACACTGTAGCTCAGAGGTAACATTTTTGCTTTACAGCACAACGGTCCTAGGTTCAAATCCCTGCAGGAACCAAACCTGTGGATTTTATTTCTCTTTATCAATGCACAGACCTGATTGAGGTTTCTTTTTTTAATTTATTTGCAATGTTTGGCTAATAACTAAGGAGCACAGAGGACGGGAGTAGAGTGACAGCACCCGGGGTTTGAACACTCAGTAGCTGCCTGAGAGTAGAGGTGATGTCTGAGCATGTGCGGCCGGGACTGAGCAGCTCTCAGCTCTGGTCGTATCCTCTGGAGATGAGCTGTAAACAATGGATCACTAAGGGAGCAGCTAAGACAAAAATGGTGCAGAATTTTTAATAATGATGAATGGGGAAAATGTTTATTATTTAATTTTCAAACTTCCCACGTCAATTTTACTTCGTGGCAAAACCCCTTTAAGGGATGTCAGAGTCCCAGAACAGGCCGTGATTGGACCGGAACTCTGGCACATGGATCACACAGAACGTAGACAAACAGGCAAGAAAGTGGAATGATACAGACAGCTGTCACTCACCACTCAAACAGAACGATATGCAACCCTGCCCTAGGCCTAGCAGAGAACCAGACGGGAGTGGTGGAGCTGTCAATCACACCCCAGTCAGAACAGATTCAGACTGTATGCAGACAGTGCAGAGGACATTCAGAATACAGGTATAAATAATGTCCAAAAGTACAGTCTCTTCCGTACCGTACAGACCGAGGACTGCGCTGCAGCCTGAACAGGCCCTGTCATGACATCTATCTATCTATCTATCTATCTATCTATCTATCTATCTATCTATCTATCTATCTATCTATCTATATCTCCCTGTCTATCTATCTATCTATCTATCTATCCCATATCTGTCTGTCTATCTATCTATCTATCTATCTATCTATCTATCCCTGTCTATCTATCTAATTCTGAAAAAATCCACAGCACTCCATCCGAAGTAAAGTAAAATGTGTCCTTTATTCACCCATACACCAGCAGCTGGCTGAATAAAGGACACGTCTTACTTTACTTCGGACGGAGTGCTGTGGATTTTTTCAGAATTTGATATTAAGTCTTGGTCAGGACTTAGTCTGCTAGCACCCATCAAATATTTTTTTCTTTTTGCGTGCTGCATTTTTTCTCATCGTTAATCTATCTATCTATCCATTTATAATGCACCAAATGTTTTCTGTTAGTGAAAGATCTGGACCAGCCGTCTAGTTCAGCGACTCCTCTTCTCGAAGCCATGTTGTTGTGATGGATGCAGGATGTGATTTAGCACTGTCTTGCTAAAATTTTGTTCTAACACCGCTATCTACTTCTCAGCATTGGTAGCATTAGTAGCAAGCTGGAGGGTTCCTCTCAGGATATGGCGGTCATGGCTTCCATAAAGGATTTAAAATGTTTAATTATCTGACCACAGAACAGTTTTCCATTTTGTGTCAGTCCATTGTAAAGGAGCTTTAGCCCAGAGAAGACAGTAAAGTTTCTGGATTGTGAGGATATTTGGCTTCTTCTTTGCATAAACTCTACAAGAGTTTTAACTTGCATTTGTGGATTGCATGGTCAACTGTCTTCCCAAACAATCACTTCTGGGAGTATTCCTGAGCCCGTCCAGCGATTTGCTTGACTGATTCATGCCGTGTTTAAAGTAGTGTCACCTAAGGGCCCAAAGATCACAAGCTTCCAATACTGTCCATCTGCCTTGTCCTTTGTGTGCATACATTTATCCAACTTTTTTTCAAATGAAAACATCTGATTTTCAGTCTCTGTTCTATCTTCTGTTGTGAATAAAATATGACTATAAAAGATTTCCAAATCTCTGCATTTTTGTTCTCTTTACACAGAGTCCCAAATTTTTTGGGAATTGCGGTTGCATCTATCTATCTATCTATCTATCTATCTATCTATCTATCTATCTATCCTTCTGTCTATCTATCTATCTATCTATCTATCTATCCTTCTCATATCTATCTATCTCCTATCTATTTATTAGTCTACCTATCTGACTGTCTATTTTTATTACTACCAAATCTGAAAACATGCAATGTAATTTTAGTTATGAGCGGCACCAATGTCCGACATAAATGTTAAAACTTGAAGATAAGTAAGGAAAGAAATCGTCCATGCCCCTCAGCTCCACTGTCTGAGACCTTCTTCTACATTCATTAGGAAGATTATTATTTGGCTCATGTATGGCGGTATTATTTAGAGGCTGCATGGTGCTGCTATTTTTGAATGTTATGGAAATAAATTTTAATGTAATCGTGTAATCTTTTGTTTGTAATCTTTTTATATATTTGTACTATACAAATGTCACTGTACATATATAGTGCATCCAGGCCTCCATGTGGACCAGATTTTTTGTTAGAGTGATTAATGTTACATAGGACAAACATTAATACTTTCAATGTCTCTCTAATGAGGGACACTCTGTAGTGTTTGCAGCTAACCAGTGAACTTCCATAATACAAAGCCATTTGGTCATCATTATACTTTACGCAAGTAAACCCTAATTGACTTTTTGTATTGTGCAGTAATACAAAGTGTTAAAGTCAATATGTGCACTGGCCTTAATAGCAAACATCTCGTGGTGTTCCTGCAAGGAGGGCATAGACCCCAGCAGAGCCTCTATTTTATATGCTAATGGGGCAATTTATTTCAATATTTGAAGCAATTGCTTCTCAGTGGAGGTAGATGAAGTGCTCTTTTTATTAAGTGGACAGAAGAGGCCAATTAAGCTTCTTGAGAAGAGTTGAAGACAGCTGATTAAGCACAGGTTAGCTCTAAGGTATACAGAGGATTATCATGTCCCAGTAACACCCTGGATGGCTGCTGAAAGTTGAGTGGCTTCAATAAATAAAATGGCCAAAGTAGCTGATTTACTACAATTTTCACAGTTTATTGATGATTTTCTCATTAGCCTTTGCTTGGATTTGCAGCCTACAGTTCCAAGAACTTTACAGTTTTATGGGGTCTATTAAAGGGATGGTCTGCCCTGTAAAAGAAGCCTGAGTTAAAGGGGTTGTCTGAAGAATATTGTTTGAAGAAGACCATGTTTGTTTGTCACTAGTTCAACTGAACTTGTGAAAAGATTCCAAACCTTGCATTTGTTCTCTAAACTCTTCCCTATGCTTTACTCTCTACATAACACTAGCCGTAACCTTATCCCTGACTGTAGGGTATTTAAGGGTTTAACTTACTTCTTGGTGCAGGGCCAAGGGTAAGTCACTTATCAGTAAGGGCATGCAAAAATAGTCGGCAAGTATGAAGTGCGCCCCATACACGGCAGGTAAATAAAAAGTTTAAAACACCTTCCTATTTACGCTATTGGCTCTATTTGCCTAAAGTGCCAAATTGCCTTTTCCTGTTTTGGTGTAACTTCATGTCTCTCACAGCATACTTTCCAGTGCTACCAACCAATGTCTTTTGGTTAGGTAACCCCTGGAAAATGACATAGATGTGATATCTTACATTGTGCATCATGTCCAATGTCACTTCTGGTTCCCAAAACATAAAAGTAACCTAGGAAAACCAAAAGTGATATCAGACATAGCACTGGAAGTGGCGTTGTGGCAGGAGTGATGGATGGCCAGGAGCCATGCAAGACCTGTAGCAATGCTGAGATATATGTCAACCCTTTAAAACTCTTAAACCCCAAGGGTGTTTTCACATGGAGCATTTTTGGTGCATCTTTTGCACGCTTTTTAATGCATTTTTTTTGCAAAATGCACAACATTAATTGCTCTGTATTTCTGCAAAACAAATGCACCAAAAATGCATCAAAAACGCACTAAAAAATGCTCTGTGTGAAAGGACCCTAACCTTATTTCTGAGTCCAATTTAGTGTTGGGGCAATCCTACATTTGATTCTGGTCTACCTGAATCCATTTGCTTAAACTCAGGTAGAATTTAACATTGACACAAATCTGAAGCGTAGCACTACTGAAGACAACCTCTTTCCATACATCCCATTACAGCACATAGCTCCATCGATGTCTATGAATGCTATATCTATGTGAACAGAACTTGATGAAATTAAAAAAAATATATACATATCTGGAATCTCCATAATCATATAAACTTTAAAATTAGATTAATTTGATCATTTATTTATGAATGCAATTTCAGCCACCAAGAAATATATAAAAAGTTAGAGGGTTTCTTCAACTTAGATAAAAAAATAAAAAGAGTAGCCAATTTCATAAAACAGCAAAAAAAAAAAAAAAAAAGCTTAAATAACGTGCCATTGATTGAACATAGAACTCCAATGGTCACCCCAGTCTTTATTTGCAATCAGTGCCATGTGACTGTTGCAGCCAATCAGTGGCCTCAGCAATGGGAACATTAGTGCCAATGGTATATCATATGACTTTTGAGGCCACTGATTGGCTGCAGCAGTCACATGCCAATCGTTTGAAAAGAGAGACCACGGAACCATCAGAACTTCTAAGTTGGATCAGCGGTGGGTTAAAGGGATGAGTACAATATCTTTATTTTTTTGGGACAACCATTTTTAATGATAAATTGTATGTACAGGACATCCAAATGGTCAACCTTGGAAACATAACTTAAGCTACAAAAAAAAAAAAAAAAAGGAATCATACCCATAGGTCACAATCTAAAAGTAATAATTTTAAAACCACCAAATTATAGGGCAATAAATAAATCCCTCCAGTACCAAAAATGGTAGGGTCTTTAAAGGGGTGTTCCCACTATAAACATCAATAGGATAGGCTATCACGTCTGATAAGTGGGGGTTCCAACTCTGGGACCTGCACCTATCTCAAGAGCAAGCCAAAAACCCTCTACATTTTGAACAAAGAGATGGTCGGGGCTCTACCATTAAAATCAATGGGAGTTCTGAGTATTACATAGTGGCTGTACAACCCCTTTAAAGGGATAAAAAGAAACAAGCAACAACTAAATTTTCACTTTTGCAGTCCTCACTTTCAGCAGCCAGATAATTTTTTTTTTTTTTAAATCTATGTAACAGAAAGCAAAGTATCTCATGTAGCATAAACTACAACTAAAAATAAAATACCACATATAAATGTTGAATTGTATCAAGTAAGTAACCTAAAAAGGTGTTGCCAATTTTATGTGCCAATTTGGACTTGTGATCTTTTTTTCACTCAAATATGAAATTCTATGTTAAATTTATGAAACAATAAAAAAAATCTGCAACACTCTTGAAGACAGGGCACAGAATTTCAATTAATGAAAAGATATTATCGCCCGCTCGTGTTAAGCCAGTGTGTGGTTTGGCAGACACAAAATCACTGTAAATTGGTGGAAAATTAAATGGCAAGGGTCACGTGTGTCACGGCTGGAGCTCGAGGCTGAGCTATGACATACTACTTACAGATGTGTTCCGCTTGTAGAGGTTGCAGGCATTTAGATTTTTGGACATTTTTGAGAATCACTGAATTCTATGATAAGTTTGAAAAATTTTGTTTTGTTACACAGTTTCACCACAACAGATATCTACCAATTATATTCTGGAATAGTGTTGTTTAAACAGGTCTCTGTTCCATTTGACAGTAATTTGTCCAAACTTTTTAAAATATTTGTATGTCCAAACCCCGAATCCTATTAAACCTTACCCTACTCTAACCTAACAGTAAATTGGATTTAAGGAAAGGATTAGGATCAGGTTAAGGGTTAGAGAGAATTAATTCGGCCAAAATTCAGTTCAGGGATGTCCCAAACCCGAACCCTAGTGAACCTTATCCTACTTTAACCTAATTCTAAATTGGATTTAGGGTTAGGCTTAAGACCAGGTTAAGGGTTAGAGACACTTTTTCAGTGAATTTTGAATTCAGTTCAGGATGACCCAAATCGTTGATAAGTGTAATGCTATTCAGGATAGTTTTAGGTGGTACAACTCTATCCTTTGCACTTGGTTCCTGGTCTAGGGCGACAAAAAGCTCCTCTGCTTATCTTTTCCTCAAAAGCAGACGCTAGTATTATAATTGGAACATGATAGATGGGGGGCTCTACTACATATTTCCATTGGAGCTCAGGGGTGAGGGGTGAAGACCTCATACTAGTATGTGTAACATGGAGAGGTAGTGTACTGTATATCAGATAGGATACACCACTTACTCAGTTAACCCCTTAAGATGTGAGCGTTTTTATTTAATTGTATACGTTCTAATTTTCCTCCCCACCTTCCAAGACCCATAACTTTTTTATTTTTCCACCTACATATGTGAGCTTTTATTTTGCAGGATAAGATGTACTTTCTAATACTGTCATTGACCGAACCATAGAATATACTGGGAAAACGCAAATAAATTCTAAGTATAAATGATTGTTCTTGTACTGTAGGTCGATACGATTATGTAAATACCAAATATATAGGGTTTGCATTATGTTATAGAAACGTAAAAAAATGCAATAATTTTTCTAATTTAGAAATTTGCGCCACAGCGCCACCTTCTGTGAACAATAACATTTTTGTACTTCCACGTATAGACCTGAATGAGGGGTATTTTTTTGCATCTTGAAGTGTACTTTTTATTAATGCCATTTTGGATTAGATGTGACTTTTATGATTTATGATTTATTCAAATTTTTAGGGGACCTGAAATGAGCAATAAAACACAATTTTGGTGTTTGGAATTTTTTTCTTCTACGGTGATCAGCGTACAGGATAATGATGTTTTTTTTAAGGGGATCAGACTTTTTCAGGGGGCGTTTTAAAAAATTGTGTAACTTTTTAATTCTTTATTTTTATTTGTAAAATGGCAAAAGGGGAATGAAAAGACATAGTGAACAAACACAGTCTATGGTAAGTGCAATTATACTATATGAGCTCCTCCTACCACCAATCACTGTAATTTACATATTAAAGCCTGCACTGTAATTCTCGGCGTTCTCCGCTGTGTACTGTGGATGCTTGGGAATCAAGCGAATGCCCGCACAAACGAAACCCCGCTTCACTCCGCTTTGGGAAAAAAAAAGGGAAAATTTCCATCCGGCCCCCCTTGGAAAAGGCTCACAGATGGGCCTGGTTTAATGCCATGCGCACCCAAAACCATGAGCCCGGGTGGCGCCCCTTAAGGTAAGTAAAAAATCTAAAAAACAAAAAAAATACAACAATAAAAAAAAAGAAAGGAATAAAGAAATAAAATATATGATAGCCTATAAAATATACTAGAGGACAATGGACAACTGGTAGCAGGGGTAATGTTTTACCCTAGGGGGCATTTAAAGTAAAAAAAAAATGCTTAAAAATATATATTTTATATATATATATATTATATATTATATATTTTTAATTATATTTTTTATTAAATATTTCTCGCAGTTTCCTGACTCCCACTCACAAGGATGGGAACTCTTTGATTGGCTTCTGTCGCCCTTTCTCAATTTCTAATCTTCCAACTCTCCTTTGAACTCTCGGATCATAACCTTATCTTTTTAATCAACAACTTTTTAGCCCTTTTCTCAACACACCAACCATCGAAATCTCCGCTTTTATCAAACCAGGAGCTCCGGGCACCATACTCCTCACTGCCCCCAATCTCCCCCCCTCTCCTGTCCTGACTGGCTGTCAAAAAGTTACAATGAAAAATCTCACAACCACCCTGGACTTTGGCACCAATCACACACCGCACCCCAGAAATTTAAAGCCCGCAACCTTGGCTCACGCCTCAGACTCGCCATTTCAGCGCTGTTCCCGGTGCGCTGGCGTTTTGGGAGAAAAATCAAAGCTACCCGCAGACTTTCTCCCCCAAAAAATTCTGCTCAGGGGCCCACCCACTCCCCTTCACTGCGCCAACAAAAATATTTTACCTCCCCCATCTCAACATACACAACAACCCAAAAGTCTTTTTCACCTTTCCCTCCCTCCCCGGCCCAAAACCAGGCCCCCCGGGCACTGACCCTTTTGCTGAAGACCTGGCCCCCTCACTTCAAAGACAAAATTGACAGATCCCCGGGAAAACCAAATCACAAACCCCAAAATTAACACCCCCTCCTGTCCCCCCCCCACATCCTCTAATCTGCGCTCGTCCTTGACCGACTCAGAAGAAGAAGTGTCCAGGATTTCTTTTTGCTCGCCCACCCCTTGCTCATGACCCATTCCCTCCCCCTTGTCCGTCCATTTCTCCCCTGTCCTCTTATTCATACAATCGTAACCCTTTTTTTTCCCCGGATTTCCCATCTTCCTTTAAAAACCGGTTATAACTCCCTTACTTAAAAAGCCCTCTCTGGACCCCTCCTGCGCCCCAACTACCGACCAGTCCTAACCTGCCT